>JAJIBD010032343.1:0-21936 GCA_021461705.1 Cryptotis parvus
CAGGTGAGATGGTGGGAATCTAACATGTGTCAGACCTGTGCAAAAGAAAGTACCTTACCTTCTGTACTATTCTCTCTGACTCCCTATAAGTAGTTAGAGTTTATCTAAAGACTTGATCACTTGATCACTAGAATCCCGTTATTCATCGATTTGCTCGCGCGGCGCCAGTAACATTTCCATTGGACCCTATCACGTGCCAATGTAGCCCAATGGCATCTGTTTGATTCAGGAATATGAAGAGCCTCAAACCGTTCCTTCAGGGTCTTAACAAGGAAGTCTGACCATCTTGTAGGTGGGCGGCCACGTGATCTTTTGACATCCCGTGGGATCCAGTCAATAGCGGCTCTAGTCCAGCGGTTGTCTCCAAATCGCATTACATGTCCAGCCCATCTGATTTTCGATGTCTTGGCAAATGAGACAGCGTCCCTGATTCTGGAATAGCGATGGAGGTCAGAACTCCAGATTCCTTCTCTCACTTGAGTGAGGCGTGATATTCAAGCATAGCTCTTTCGATGCCTCTCTGGGGAGACCCGAATAGCATTCTCATCCTGCTTTCGTAGGGCCCAGGTCTCTGAGGCGTATGTTAATGCAGGGAAAACGGTGGAGTCGAAGAGATGTGCCCGGAGCCGGAGGTTCTTTGTCCTTTTAGCTATTTCTTTGATGCCTTTGAAGGCATTCCAGGCTGCTCTCTTCCTCCTGCGCAGCTCAGGTTTTAGGTCGTTCATCATGTTGACTTCTCGACCTAGGTACACATAACTGCTGCATTCAGAGATGTTTGTTCCATTGAGAGTGAATGGGGCCTCTGGAACTAGTTCATTTCTCATGAACATAGTTTTCTTCAGATTCAGCTGTAGACCTACCTTTCCACATTCTCGGTCAAAGTCAGCCAGCATTTGTGCCGCTTGGCTAATGTTTGGTGTTATTAGAGACGATGTCATCAGCGAGCGGAGGTGGTGTAGTTGCCGACCAGTTCCACAATGAAATTGACCACATCATCTTCAATCGACGGTTTTGTCCGACCGATGTTGCTGTCGTCCCCAAATTTCAGACAGGATCGGACCACCGTCTCCTTCGTGCAAAATTCTACTTCCCTCAACGGGGGAGAAAAAGCTGCAAAGTTTAAGAAGAGAACTCCCAGAACGACCACCAACTGGGAACTCTTTGGCACCATTGCGGCAACATGGGAAGATACCATCATTGATGACATCGATGAAGAATACAACCGACTGGTTCAGCACCTCCATGATTGTGCGGAAGAATGCCGAGAGAGAGAAAGACACAAAGGACGCTTGTCTTCAGAAACTCTTGAGCTCATTCGCCAGCGTGGCAAGGCGCGAGCCTCAGGAGACCAAATGCTAACGTCCAAGCTTGCTAAACAGTGCAGAGAAGCGATAAAAGCAGACCTCAAAGACAGAAGAGCAGAAATACTGGAAGATGCAGCAGAAGCCGGGAAAAGTATTCGCACTGCCCGCCTGTCCTTCACCAACTATAAGACCAAGATGACTGCCCTCCGCGCCTGATGGATCTATCACATCTTCCAGAAAGGCAATGGAGAAGATTATCCAGGACTTCTACTCAAATCTCTTTGATAGCCACATCCACCTACCAACATACCAAATTCCACAGGATGGATATGTCATTCCCAATGTTCTCCCTTCTGAAATCCGACATGCCATCTCATCGGTAAAGAAGGGAACAGCACCAGGCCCAGACAAAGTCAGACCCGAACATCTGAAGAATCTGCCATCGGTACTCATCAATACACTAGCTCGGCTCTTCACCCGCTACCTGTCCGAATGCAAGGTGCCCTCCCAATGGAAAACCAGCAGGACAGTTCTACTGTTCAAGAAGGGAGACATTCACGACATCGGCAACTACTCGCCCCATCTGCCTGTTGTCTGTCATCTACAAGCTGTTTACACGAGTCATCCTGAACAGGATTAGCAGAACACTAGATGAAGGACAACCATGCGAGCAAGCAGGTTTCCGGAAAGGATTCAGCACAATCGACCATATCCACACAGTAACCAAGCTCATTGAGGTTTGTAGGGAGTACAAGATGCCACTCTGTCTCACGTTCATTGATTTACAGAAAGCCTTTGATTCTGTGGAGACTGAAGCAGTCATGAAGCCCTAGTCAAACAGGGTGTTCAAACCCAATACATCAAGATCCTTCGTGAGCTGTATTCCCGGATTCACCACCAGGATCTCCACCATTCTACAAAGAAGTGATCATTGATGTCAAAAGAGGGGGTTCGACAGGGTGATACCATCTCACCAAAACTCTTCAGTGCCACCCTAGAGAACATTATGAGACAATTAGAATGGGAAGGAATGGGAGTGAAGATAGATGGTCGGCAACTACACCACCTATCTAAAGACAGAAACTTATAAACTAGGACCATAAAACTACATTCTAAGAGAAATTGGAATACAATTTATGAATACCCTCCACCAAACTACACCTGTCAGATCCCTTAGTCTTGCCCACAAATAGTCATTGTGTCAATGCAAGCACATATATTAGGGACTGGAGCCCCTAATGATAGTTATATGATAAAGAAGCTGTGCAATGATTGTGTACAGTCTATGTCACTGGTTTTAATATCATCTGTTGTCTCTTTGTATCATCCAGCAAATATTAGGATGTAAAATTATTTTCAGCAAAATTTAAAATATTTTTAATTCAGAGTAAGAGAATTCATTGCAAATTTAAAGTTAAACAATAGAATAGCCTCTCCTCTCAAAATATGCAAATGATAATGGATCAGACTCTGAGTTCATGGGAACACCTACAGAACCATGAAAACTTGAATGTGATTTTCAGTTCTAGCAGATGTGTCCTTATAGAGAAAGACAAAAGCAAACAATTGTGAAACGTTGGAATTGAGAAGACTGAGGGAAGGAAAACATATGGAGATAGAGTATGCCATCTACCTGCCTGCATCTTAGTACATTGAACAGGGCAAATGTTTCCACATTTGGTGTTTTGTATACTAATTTTACAAATAAACTCAAGGACCCATTTAAGAATTAAACCAGTTTCACTATAACATTATTATCCAACTTCTATGGTGTACCCTTTATTCAGAATTTTATTATCCTTTACATCCATTAAGGGACCCTTACTCCTATTAATACCATAATAAGATTATTTCTGCAAGAGGACCATTCAATGCCGATCCTCTTGCATAAATAATCTTAATTTCAAAATTCAAATGAGCAACTGAAAATGAAAATCATGACTTTACTATTTCTAGAACCAGAGCTTGTAAATCTTTCTCCATTAGTCACTAGAGGACTTTAAAGAATGTTTTTAATTAATATTTTATTATACCACCGTGAGATATACAATTACAAAGTTGATCATGTTTGGAGGTTTAGGTTACTCAGTGTTCCAGCACCCATCCCTCCACCAGTGCCCACTTCCCACCACCAATGTCCCTGATTCCTTCCCCCTCCCTAGCCTGCCTCTATGGTAGGTTCTTTATCTCTTTTCTCTCTTTCTCCCTCTCTCTCTTCCTTCTCTTACTTGTGGATTGTACATACACTTAGAGGTTATCATGCGCATCTTTTTGCCTGTATTTAATGTTCAGTTCTAGGTTGGTATTAGCCCTTTTGACAATTAATAACACATGTTCCCTTCTCTGTCTTACCCTAGCCTCTGATTCCCACACATTTGAGGTAATTTCTACCTTTAAGCAAGACCTCTTGACCCATGTTTCGTCTGACTTAGGAAAGTTTTTTAAAAATAAAAAAGCAAAGAAATTCTCTAGTAGATTTATTTTAAAAAATTGACTTTGTGACTCTCTTCATATTAGCTTTGTGAGATTTTCAGTATTTCATTGCTATGACATTAGAAATATTATATCCATTATTACAATGTGATTAGAAGTTTCATGTGGACTCAGTTTGCTCTGTTTAAAAACCATTTATGTTTCTTTGAACAGTGCTAATAATTAGGATGTATCACTGCTACACTCACATTTTAAAATCTAAAGGAACCCTCTGGCTACCCAGTAAGTTTTGTTCCTTTTTAGAATTTGATAATCCAGAAATCATTCCATCTTTACATTTAGTCTCCCAGTCTCCTAAACCCAATTTGTGATTAAATTGTAAGGAGGGGGAATCTTTTCACACTAGGTCAAGTTATTGTTTTGAATTTAATAAACCAATATTAGAACTACTATTTTATATTGATTTGGCAACATATTAGGTTGGGTTTCTCTTATAAGGTGTGACACAGATACTGTATAACTCAGGCGAATGGCTGGCCATGTTACACATAGCTTACAATCTTCTAGACTTGGGTCAAAGATGCATCTTCTGGCAGCGATAACACCTTTTACATGGTTTGTGAAAGTATGGCTTTGTTCCTAAGTGTTACATAAAAATGTTTATGACATATTTTTATAATACAGACATTTTTATAAGACAGAGAATGGAACAGTTTGCTAATAATTGTTGAAAGTGGTAATACCAACCTAGAACTGAGGCATTAAATACAGGCCAGAAGATACACATCACAACTTCCAAGTGTATGCATTGTAAGCCACAATGTGTAAGGGAAGGAAGAGAGAGAGAGAAAGAGAGAGAGAGAAATAGAGAGAGATAAAGAACATGCCATAGAGGCAGGCTAGAGAGAGGAGGAATCGGGAACATTGGTCCTAGAAATGGGCACTGGTGGAGAAGAGATGGGTGCTGGCCCCCTATATGACCAGAGCAAATATGAACATCTTATGAACATCTTTGTAATTGTATATATCATGGTGAGTATAATAAAATATTAAAAAATGTTTATGACCTAACCTAGAACTTGTGGAGACTTCCATGTGCTTAAAAGGCAGAAGTAATTCATTTCTTCTCTATCTTTTACCCATTTGTTTAAATATTCTGGTCATTTTCTATACTCCTATTCTAAGTTGATTCAAAACACAGCTTGGCACATTCAATCAGATCTTTCTTATCAAATTCAGGTCCCAAATATCAAGCTACATTTTACATATAAGTAAAATATATCTTCTAACTTCTAATTTTTTAATTTCAGACTTTTAGATGACCCCTAAAGTGGAGGTAAGCAGACTTTTTCGAATAGAAGGCCAGTTAGTAATTATTTAGGCGTTATGAGACATAATTTTTCTGTCACTACTCAACCTTGCCATTGCAAATCAAAAAATATCATAAAGATTACATATAACTAGCAAGGCGTGTTCCTATGGGATATATTACCAAAACAGGCTGGAGCTGGATTTGGTAAATCAACCACAGTTTGTTTACTCCTTCCTGAGAACTCAGGCTTAGTACCACATTATCCCTCTACTTCTGCAAATACAAAATCTAAATCTTCAGAAACCGTTTACTGAATTCAATCCATACCATCTGCCACCATAGCAGAATACAGTTCCATATTTGAAATAGATCTCAAAATCTTTCCTATGTGCTAATGGTTTTGGCTGGGGTTCCCAATGGTTTGTCACGTTGCTCCTTCCAGAGATTTTCAGCCAATGAGGACCCAATCCAGTTCAATACAAGGACCCAAATATGCAGTTCTACTGGGGCCCACTGTGCCAGAGATTATTCAGACACCCTATTAGTGCTGGGGCCTTCAGGGGTACATTTGGTGATGCTCAGAGAACCATGTGTTTCCAGGAACTAAAATGTGTCATATCTGCTGTGCCATTTCAGGCCCCATATGACATAGTTTGCACTTTTATTCAATAATAATATCCATAGTTTCTAAATTACTTGATTGCTTGATCACTTGAATCCGTTATTCATCGATTTGCTCACGAGCAGGAGCCAGTAACATTTCCATTGGACCCTATCACATGCCAATGTAGCCCAATGGCATCTGGTTGCTTCCAGGGAATACAAAGAGCCTCAAACCGTCAAGTCTCAAACCTTCAGGGTCTTGGCGAAGAATCTGACACATCTTGGTATGCTAGGCGACCATGTGATCTTTTGACATCCCATGGGATTCCAGTCGTACTTGACTCTAGTCCAGCGGTCATCTCCAAATCGCATTACATGTCCAGTCCATCTGATTTTTCGATCGTTGGCAAATGAGACAACGTTCCTGATTTTGGAATAGCGGCGAGGTCGAACTCCGATTCTTTCTCTCACTTGAGTGAGGCATGATATTCAAGCAAAGCACTTTCGATTCCTCTCTGGGAGACCCAAATAGCATTCTCATCCTGCTTTCATGGGGCCCAGGTCTCTGAGGGGTATGTTAATGCAGGGAGAATGGTGGAGTTGAAGAGATGTGCCCAGAGCTGGAGGTTCTTTGTCCTTTTAACTATTTCTTCCATGCTTTTGAAGGCATTCCATACCATTCTCTTCCTCCTGCACAGCTCAGGTTTAGGTCATTCATCATGTTGACTTTTCAACCTAGGTACACTTAACTGCTGCATTCAGAGATGTCTGTTCCATTGAGAGTGAATGGGGCCGCAGCGATCTTTTGTCCATTGAGATCCAATAGGCCCTTGCTCTAGTCAATGTAAGTCTCCAGAACGCATTATATGACCAGCCCATCTGATTTTCGATGTTCTGGCAGATGAGACAGCGTCCTTGATTTTTTGAATAGCGTGGAGGTCCGGAACTCCAGATTCCACTTACTTGAAGAGCACTGCCCCTTCTAACAGCTGCTTTGTAAGGTAACTAAGTAATCTTAGTAATCTCTGGTGAAGATTTCCTTTTCTGACTTAAAGCTACCTACTCCAAAATCATATATATATACATATATATTATAATTTATATAATATATATGTATTATATATAATATAATTTATATAATATATATGTATACACACACACACACACACACACACACACACACACATATATATCCCGCACGGCAGAGCCTGGCAAGCTGCCCAATGTGTATTCAATATGCCAAAACCAGTAAAAAATGTTTATCTTCCTGACCCTGAAAGGAGTCCTTAATACGACAGCACTAAGGACAAACAAACAGGATCTGATAAAATCTCAGGGCCATACTAAAATGCCAAAACTAAGAAAGACTAAAATGACTGTCTGTACTTTCAATGCACAATGTCTGTACTTTCCTACTAGGAGTAATTCCTGAGCTCAGAGCCAGGAGTAACCCCTGAACCAAAAAATCCTTTGCTTTTTACCTATCTTATTTCTTAATTCACTCACTAGCAAAAGACACTATCCATGACTTTTAGTAATTTCTGATGCATGTTCTTTTCTCTATACTTATATGACACTCAGAATAATATTTGTAATTTTCTTCTTTAAGTTTCTTCCCCCACCCAGGATTCTAAAATTTGAAGGTCAAAAACACTAATTCACAAACCCCCTTGCAGCTATGATTCTGAAGATGATTTAAATCTTACTTGTAAGATGCACTTATGTGAGACTCTTAAGGTGGAAAACAAATGGAATTTTTGTCAGCAGTAAGTGGGAGAAGCAGGTTCTAACCAACATGATTAAGTGTGTATCATTAGTTCAAGGTTCTATGGAAGTTATTCTGGAAGTAAATATGACAGTCACAGACATATGGCCTCAGATCACAACTCAATCATGGGATCCTGAATATATCAATTCCAGGGTAAAATAATCCCTTGATTTCTGTAATCGGCTCAGATAAATACACAGACTATGGTGCTTTCTTAAGCCTATGTTGATGAATTTCTTTTTATTTTATTCTTCGTATAATCAACTTTCAGTGGACAGTTTATAAATAGTTAAAAGTTAAGTCAAGTTAAATGGATAAGATAGTTAAATGGAGGAAAGAAAGACTCAAAGGAGGAGAAAGTAGTTTATTTTCCGTAATATACTTAGGTTACTTTGGGTGAGAATAACCAACACACAGTGGAATCTGAGGTCTACAGATAAAAACAGAAATTCAAGCTTCCTTCAATACTCTGATGTTAGTGAAATGTCAGATGAAGGGACTTAACTCTCAATATTTTTATTTTTAAATTGATTCCTAATACAAGCAAATGCATTTTATTATTTTGAAAAAATAGAAACTTTGAACAAGGGTAAAGAGGAGAATGTGAGATTACACCAATGTTTTCCTAAATAACTTGCTATAAGAAAAACTAGCTGTATTACAATAAAATCTTTAACACTTTAGTTACTACTATAATACTTTGAGATGAATTTATTTTCTATATTCTGCTTGCTTCAGCAAAATTCAGGAAGTCAAAAAGAAGACATTAATAAATTTAGAGTGTGCTTTTTAGAATTTGGACCATCCAAATCAGTCCAGCAAAACCTTCTAAACAAGAAGGCACAGAAAATTACTGCTACTTAAATATTTAATGTTAATTAAGGCAGACCTATTGCTTTTCAATCACATTTATGATAATAATTATATTTTAAGTCTTATATGCATACTTTATATTTTAGACTCTCAACTATATCAAAATATATAGTAATGTATTCACACATATATGCTCATTTTACAGCATTTGGATCACAATTTTATTATTTCAAATGACTATAAATGTTTATACTAGCAGTAACTTTATCATATTGTTGATAGTATTTACAATGCTGTGATATTCAAAGCTGAATTAGGAGCATAAAAGTAAATATGATTTTTGTGAATACGATTCTCTTCATGCAGTGTAATAGAGTGCAGCTAAATGTAGAAGCTCTATCTACTTAGTTTGCACATAACTCATATGACTTATAACCGTCTAGAGTTACAAGGAGTTAGTTCATAATTTCTCTTTGATTAACAAAATACTTCAACGTGTGTATAAATCTGAAAATATTTTGTATCTGAAACACTAGTGATTTTAGGACTTCAGTTGCTCACTTCAAGTTGTTTCATAGACATCCAAGATCCACCAGAGAGTTTCCTAACTCCAAGAACAAAATCTGATGAACTACAGGATACTAAAATCATGAATCTAATAGGGATTTAAGTAGTTTCCCCAGCTATTCTCTTTGCTTCAGTTGTCTCCATTTTAATTGACCTAAGTAGCCTATTTTCTGGGCCTGTTGACCTCGCATTAACCATTTTTTCAATAACACGAGTGTCACCCACTGCTGTTACACAGTTACTTATTTCAATCTCATGTGTAGAAGACTACAACTATCAAACATTGGTAGGTAATAGAACATATAATTAACAGGACAGAATGAAACCAGGTTACTTGTGTTTCCATAACCCAGATCCACCTATTACTAGCTGTGAGACATTAAACAATTAACATCTCTGGTTTTAGTCTCTTCATAGACAAAATAGCAATTAAATTAATGTATGCCCCAAGGATATTTTAAGGTTAAGAGAGTTAACATCACTTGTATCACTTATCTTCCATTGTTCATAATTTTGCTCAAGAGGGCACCAGTAATGTCTCCATTCATTGGCAATGAGGTCCATTACTGTTACTGTTTTAGCATATCAAACACACCATAGGAGCTTGCCAGGCTCTGCCATGGCTCTGGATTTATCCCAGGCGGGCCAGTCTGCTGTGAGGCTAGAAGCATTCTCTTCTCTTCCTTTTCCCTCCTCAGTGGATAGAGTAATTTGTAACAGGACAGGTCTTTAGGCCCATTAATTACTGGAAGAGAGCAGTGGGGTTCATGAAATAGTCCAGGATGGGTGTTAGGTGATGCCTTATTTAGCATCGCAGCTACTTTAGCTCCCAGATCTGCTAGGGAGGCTTGAATCAGCTCCAGGTGTTTGTAAACGCCAGAAGGCCACCTGAAGTGCTGCATTTCAATAGAGCTATTTACCTGTTTTCATCTCCAGATGGCCCAGCCCACAATGGGCCAGGCTGGGAAGTTTTTAGTGTATTTACATCTATAAAATAAGCTGAACTCAATAAGAGAATATAAAACATCTGTTCTATGCTTTTTCACTAAAAATCCTTATTATTCAGTAAAGTTTATTCAAAATTATACTTTAAATTGCATGTGGTGGAGCTAGAGATCATGCAGAGGACAAGGATTTGAACAGCCAATTCTTATTTGATCCTCACCAGCATGTGATTCTCTACGGCATTGCTAGGAGGATTCCCTGAGCACCAAACATATGGTCCCAGTCTCCCGAAAAGTAAAAATAATTAAAGAAAAATAACACACCACATGTTAAATTCTATTATATATACTTAGATAGAACTTCATACTACCTATATATGGTTAGCTCTATGAGAAAATTAATTGGGTGGCAGCCTCCATTGTTCAAAGAAATTTCATTTGTTCAGAGGTGAATTTGCCCAAAGATACAGAGGAGGATCAAAGTTTATTTTATCATCTTATTCTTCCCCAGTGAAAACAGGTTGATTCTATTTCAGAAGTAACCTTTTCCCTCCTTTATATTGGCAGCAGTGTCAAATAGTTTCATAATGAATAATAAAATTTCCATTAATGCTATGGGATTATATTAGTGTGACTCTTTTCCAAGAGTCTTAAAATGTTTTAGCTGGTATTTTAACAGCATTAAATGGTAGTATAAGTTTTTTTTTAATTCTCTCATGGTTCATCCCCAGATCACTCAAAACATGACATCTCAAGAACCACTCTTTATTAATTCAATAGCTCCTCCTTCTTATATAAAGGTTTAGGTGATTTTGCACCTGATGCTCTTAATACCACTATTCTTACATTTCTTAAAACCAGAACCTTACACTTCTTTTATAGTCACACTCAGGGTCCTTTCAACAACAAGTTGAAAAGGAGACATTATTGGAGGGTCAGGGAGATAGAGAAGGAAGGGGAGGAGTAAAAGGAGGAGGAGGAGAGAGGGGAAGGAAGAGAAAGAAGAAAGAGAAGGAGGAATAGGAGAGGGGAGAGGATGAGGGAAAAAGAGAAAGAGGAAGAGGCCGAAGGAGGGAGGAGGGAAAAGATGATGTTCTGGGTTGTCTACCTTACACCACCTGACCCCCTGAACACTCCCAGGAGTGAGCCCAAGCCATAAACTAGAGTGAACACCCCATATGAATCAAACTCTCTCCCTCTCTTCTCTCCCACCTCTGTTTCTCTCCCACTTCTCCACTCTCTCTTTTCTCTTATTTTTTCACTTCCCTCTCTCTCCCTAACTTTCTCCACTTTCTCTACCTTTCTCCTCTCTACTGTCTCTCTTCCCTCTCCCCTCTCTTCCCTCTCTCTTTCTCCTCTTTTGCCCTCTCCATTAGGACAGTTTAACTGCACAAAAATAAACATGGAAGAGCATCCCACCACCTATATCTGTATTCCCTCAGTTACAAGTAAGTAATAGACATTGCCCAAACTCTAGAAGGTAGATGATTCACAGGCACGAGTTATTTAAGTTCGCCCTAATGATATGTTAGACACATGGGTGCTTCACTTACTTTTTCTCATATTAATTTTAATCGCGAGGATACATTTATTATCAGTCATCATCTGTATGTAAAAATTCTTACTTTAAAATAAAAACTAGAGTCTACAAAAGTATTTGCTGTTAGATCTCATTCTTCATTTCAACCTTTATTTTCATCCTTTATTTAAAACCCAATAACATAATCTTGCTTTAAAAGTATCATATAAAAGTCAGCAGAATTTGGGGAAAAGCAGAGGACAAAGGGAGGTGGGGACAGTAAAAGTTCAGGTGCCAGAGGACTATATAGGCTTCCGGTGAGGGTGAGAGATGCTGCCTCATTTACGTGTTAATTCATCTCATTGAGCTTTTTTGAACATTACTCCCCAGGGAGCTCAAAACATCTGCTATCCTGCAATGAACCCTGGCATGGCCTTGACTACACCCAAGCACAAATACTAATAATAGCTAAATCTACCTCCATCCACCTATCTCAGGCAAAAACTTACAAAGTACCGTGGTAGGAGGAGATTATAGAACTCTAAATTACAGACCACAGTAGTATTCACAATAGCCAGAGTCTGAAACAATCTCAGGTACCTGAGAACAGATGACTGGATAAAAAAACTATGGTACATCTACACAGTGGAATACTATGCAGCTGTTAGGAGGAGAGAGAAAATGAAGTCACAAAATTTGCCTATAAATAGATGGCTATGGGGGGGTATCATACTGAATAAAATAAGGCAGAGAAGTGAAGGACTGAAATAGAATGAAAACATTCATTTTTGGGAGATATCAATAATACTATGATACCAATATCCAAGGCCAGGAAAAATAGGAATCAGGGGAGAATTCTCAGTGGTTGAAATCTACCACAATTGTGTATGGTGACTGAGGGTAGGTAAGATAGAGAGGACCAGTATGACAATAAGAACTACATGTTGTTAGGGGCCGGGCGATAGCCCAGCGGGCCCAGGAAGCGATTTGCCTTGCACACGCCGCAGCCATACTGGCCCGGGTTTGATTCCCGACATCCCATATGGTCCCCGAGCACCGCCTGGAATAATTCCTGAGTGCAGAGCCAGAAGTAACCCCTGAGTTTGCGGGTGTGACCGAAAAAGAAAAAGAACTACATGTTTAATGTAGATAAAGTGATATAAATGATAACCCTTCAGTATCTGTATTTGAAAACCACAATACACAAGAGAGAGAGAGAGAGAGAGAGAAAAAGCAGTGATTGGAAGCACTTGTGTTTGGCAGACTGTGCATGTTGATTTTATCAAACCATCACACAAAATGAAGAACAACTAAATAATTATTTTGGGAAATCCACAAAGTTAAAATACTGAATGACACATGTCTTACATTCTGAATTGTTGCTGTTACCCAGCAAGTATCTAGCTCATTAGTATTAGACACATTAACCTAAGAACTCCAAGATCACCGTCATCTAGTGGATAAGTCTGCTCTCATTTTCCACCCTGTACAAGCATCTGTCTCATGTTTTTTATCATCATACTTTGGTTCTTTCTGCCTCCTTGAAAGTCAGGCTTGTTTCACTCTTGATCCTAATGTCCCTGGAGAGCTTTTACATTCCTATTCCTTTCAAGCAAATCCAAATTAAAATTGGTGCATGAATATTTGTTCATTCTAGTAATAAGTTTTGAGATTTACTGCAGCTGCTTTGAGATGAGCTTAAGATCTTCAAACTAATAACTTAGGTCAGATCTTCCTTATAACGCCTCGTCTCAAAAAGTAACATTCCCCATTATTAGCTAGTGTTCTTCCCTAGAAAGGAGGAAAATGGTAGATAGTTGATTGTCATTGTACCTTAATGAAATGGTCTCCCAGTAATGACAATTTCTCGAAATATAAACCTTAAATCTCAGTATAATGATTGTAAAAACCTGAATACCCAATATTTTCTGCGATGGTCTGTAATAAAGAAACCCCTGATTTATAGAGCTCAGCCACTTTACATCTTTTGCTTTGGTCCATCACGCAGATAGTCAAACCATTATCGTAAATTCACCAACCATAGCATATTTGTTCTATGGGTAAAAAATTTTCTGAGGTCTATTTTATCATCATTTTATTTCAAGCATTGCCCAAACTAAATACTGATATGAAAATAATCTCCCACCTTCTCTGTCTTTGTGTTAGCAACCACAGACTCGATGTTTCAAAGGTCAAAATAGCCAAGGTTTGTATAAAGCAAGGGGGGTTGTTTGTTAAGATTTTAGGTTTTTTAACTCACAGGCACTGAAGAGTCAGTGGAGCGATTAAGTTTTGCAGTGTTATTAAAGACACAGACCACCTTCTTTCATATTGTAGCTTTTGCCTTTCTTCTGGATGCAATTTCGCGACAAAATAGTTCATCTCCAGTCCCACATTTTAAAAGCAGTAACATTGAAGGAAGGGCAGGAGAAAGGGACAATCCCCCTAAGAATGACTTTCACAAAGTTTAAACTACATATCCCTGCTCTCTCATTTTCTAGTTCATGGCGAGTCATATGGCAACACCTGCTGAAAGGATGGGTTGCAAGTATGAGTTTTGTTGTCAAATCCAGGTGCACAGCTAAATACAAGTGAGTACGAAATCACAATTATTCATCCCTATCAACTGTCACCTATTTTGTAGAGATCTAGTAAGGGAAGAAATAGGTGCCAAGAACACTCCACTCACTAAGGACTAGAGCTAGGGCGTGGAAGCAGAGTATAAACAAATCACCATTGGTGAATAGAAATAGCGCTGATAAAATGAAAAAGCAAAAAATATTCATACCCTCTATTTGAAGGTTGGAGTTACTACTACTACCTCTTTTCAAAGTCCTTTTAGTTGAAATCAAACTTTTCTCAAACTTTATCTGTTCTTAATGGTCATCAGAACATGTGCTGTGGTGATTTCTATTTCTATGATTTGAGGATTAAGGTTTTGTTGATTTAATTTGTTTTGTTGTCCAGCTACCATTTCCCAATGAGGTTGTTCAGGAAAATGGGGCACCTTTCCTGCTTGAGCCCACAGAGGAGGGAAAGTTTTGAACATATTTAATATGAATATCACTCCACTTGTCTGTATTAACCTCACCAGAGTACTCCCGCAAGTATGACCCCAGTATCCCCCACTACCACAAATTAAGCAGTAGAGTTTCCACATTTGGAGTCAAAAATCCGGGGTGTGCAGCACATCCGGAGTGAGTGGATCAGACTCACCGGGGAGGGCACCACTTTACGTACTCATGAGAGGTATCTTCCCCTGCCAGTAGGACTACCCAAGTATTTCTGACCAGGGAGGCAGCTCATAGAACAAAAGTAGCTCTGAGTCAAGGCTCAAGGCCTGGGCGCTGGCATTAAATCTCTTTTCAAGACATGTGACCCGCAACAACTCAAGTAACTGCTCAGTAATCATCAACAATTTAACTTGTTTATAACAGAGAGTACAAATGAAAATCAATTGCATTTAAGACACTGATATTTTGATGGATAAATATAATATGAAGTATAAAGGACTAGTGATTTAAATGCTACAGGAATCTACACTGAAAGAAGTAAGTGTATATTCTTCAAATGCAAATTCAATAGAAACAGTTAATTCTGATCCTGCTATAATTAGCACAACAATACCAACCTTGGTATCAAAAAGTTTCCACCTCAAACTGATCTTTCATTCCTATTTATTTGTTTGTTTGTTTTGTTTGCTCTTTGGGTCACACCTGGCGGTGCTCTAGGGGTTATTCCTGGCTCTGCACTCAGGACATACTGCTGGCAGTGCTCGGGGGGGGACCATATGGGATTCTGAGGATTGAACCTGTGTTGGCCATTTTGCAAGGCTAATGCCCTACCCCGTATTATAGCTCCGCCCCCTCTTTTTAGCAGCAGTAATCTAAATTCACACACCTCACACACAGGGTTTGACTTAATGCTTACAGTGAACTATTTTTTAATGACAGGAACAACAATTTTATTAAATATCCATTTCAAAGATAGATCTTCCTGTGCCAATTCTGAAAATTTTTAAAGATATGTATTCTGTTTCTGGGAAATGTATGAGCATTGTAACATATAGTGATTATATGGGGAATAATCCTTTACTAGACTTAGCTCTGAATAGAGGACCATGTACCAAGCTAATTTATAGACCAGACTATAAATTAAAAGCTAAAAACTAACATATTAGGCACCTAGCATATTTTCAAATATGTTAGTTGCAAACACAGAGATATGAAAGAGAATATATACACCTTGGAAGGAGTGTAGTAGTAGAACAAAGGCCCATACAGGCCTGGAAAGACACTTAGTGTATGTGTAATAAGGAATCAGGAGGAAAATCCAAGGGATGCTATTTAAGAAGGTGCTGGGCTTTCCAACTTAGGAAGAATGGAGTTAAAATAACAACTAACCTGTCTAATATTAGGTGGCAAGTATTGATAATATAAAATAATTATTAATAATTGTCAATAAAATGTGTTTCAAAAGTACCATCAAGTTTGAAAATACATGTACTATGCAGGTGGAGAGTAAGCCTGTATCATCTATTATAATTTTAATTTTTTTAAGAATTTCAATTAGTATGCCTCTGACCCTGAACAAGTCTGACAAGGTGCAAATAGACCACTGAGATTAGAATAACTGGAAGTGGATAAAGGAATACTATGAGTGAAGACCTATCTCGAAATCCTACTTAAACCTTTTTCTGGTGAAAATTTCCTGAAGGAAAGCAGTTTTGACAATGATCTGAAATCTTTTTGGCAGCTACTCTAAGGATTAAATAGAGATTAAGCCTCTATCCTTTTAACCTCCTACCAAAAAGTTGACATGAAATGAATCCATAGGTGTAGCCAAATTAAGTTTACAATCCAAGCAATGCACAAAACTTAAATTATTTTCATCATGACAAAACCTGAGTTGTCTTTAAGTGAGCCTCCAGTCTGCAAATAACTAGAGGAGTTAGGATTGTGGGGAGCAAGGGTCAAGGGCCTGAGTGATGTAGAGAAGTAATATAGCTATATATCAGACCACAGAGCCCAAAACACTGAAATCATGAGATCCAAGCTACAATAACTAAGCTAAAAATAGTGCCTGTTGAGTAGGCAAGCTTTGGGGTAAGGGATGGGGTGGTAAACTGGGAAGGCAACTGGCGGAGTTGACTTTAAGATTAGTGCTAGAACATTGTGTTCCTAAAGCTCAACAAAGAATTACTTTGTAAATTACGGTCCCCTAATAAAAGAAAAGACATTTTTAGGAAAAATTAATGTTGAAAGAAATTAGACTCAAGTGAGAGGCTCCGGGCACATCTTTCTTCCACTCCACTGTTCTCCCTGCATTAACATACGCCTCAGAGACTTGGGCCTAAAAAGCAGGATGAGAATGCTGTTTAGGTCTCCCAATAAAGAATTAGAAAAATAGCCTGGAATATCATGCTTCACTCAAGTAAGAGAAAGAATCTGGAGTCCGACTCCACCAGCTGTTCCAGAGTCAAGGATGCTGTGCCCTTTGCCAAGGCATCGAAAATCAGATGGGGCTGGACATGTAATGCATTTGGAGACTACCACTGGACTAGAGTTGTTACCGTCTGGATCCCACGGGATGTCAAAGAAGATCACATGGCCACCCACACCTACAAAACGGTCAGACTTCTTCAAGACCCTGAATGAACAGTTTGAGGCTCTTCGTATTCCTAAAGCAACCAGATGCCATTGGGCTAACTGGCACGTGTAGGGGTCAAATATAAATATTACTGGTGCCCGCTCGAGCAAATTGATGTGTAACAGGATGTCAAGTGATCAAGTGAAAAGCTCCCCACAAAATAGCCCCTTATCAAAACAGGTCATGTGAGGAAGCAGCATAAATTAAAACTGAAATCAAGGCAATCACCAGTTGTTCATGTTGTCTTTTATCCTCTGTCCACTTTTCACAAAAATAGACAATTGATGATAATCTTGAAAAGTAACAAGGAATCAGAAATTTATCTTTTCTCCAGGAAATAATTCTTTTTGAAAAATATTTTATTATACTACTGTGAGATATACAATTACAAAGTTGTTCATGTTTGGGTTCCAGTCATACAATGGTCCAGCATCTATCCCCTCCACCATGCATTTCCACACTCCAATGTTCTGATTCCTCCCCCTCCTCTAGCCTGCCTCTATGGAGGTTCTTTATCTCTTTTCTCTCTTTTTATTTTCCTCTCTCTTTCTCTCTTCCTTCTCTTACATTGTGGACTATAACACATACATTTAGAGGCTTATCATGTGTATCTAAATACATGCCTGTATTTAATGCTTAGTTCTCAGTTGGTATTAGCACTTTCAACAATTATTAGCACACTGTTCCCTTCTCTGTCTTACCCAACCCCCCCCAGACTCCACATGTGTGTAGCAATTTCGATCTTTGACAAGACCTCCTGATCCATGATTCGCCTGACCTTCTCAAAAATAATTCTTGAAATTCTTTTATGATTTTAGTGTGCGATGATTTTCTCCTGGCCGTACTACTGGTTCTGCACTGGGAAGTACCGGGACAGTACTCAGGGGACCATATGGGATTCTCGGAGGTTAAACCCGGCTTGGCTGTGTACAAAGCAAATGCCCTATCCACTGTATTATTGTTTAGGCCCAAATGAGTATGTTCTTTTAGGTCCAGAGGACAGTGTTTTATGAAAGTAGATGAAATAGCATCCAAGAATAAAACATTGAAAATAACTAGAGCAGATCTATAAATCTTGATAAATGCATGATATTGGGAAGGATATTTGACTTCTAAGATTCAGTTTCTGGTAAAGAAAAAGTATATCCTCATACTTATCTTAGTAGTATAGTATGGTTTAAATTAGTTAATAATTGTAAGATCACTTGCACCACTTGTCTTCCCACTGTTCATCGATTTGCTAGAGCTAACGCCAGTAATATCTTCATTCATTGTGAATGAGGGTCCCTCATTGTTACTGTTTCAGGCATATCGACGTACCTGGGTAGCTTGCCAGGCTCTGCCATGGCTCTGGTATCATCCCAGGGGGCCCAGTCTTTTCTATGTCAGACCATCAGCCATCCAGGGGCCCCATGGGGCAGGGAATCCCTGGGTGTAGACAAGACATGTCTCCTGTCTGCCACCTGCCAACTTTACGGGCACCAGAGCCACACCTGCAACATCTTGAGGGGGCAGGGCAGCACTAAGTGTGCAAATAGCCAATAGTAAATACTGGATAAATATCTATTCCCTTTCTCTTTGTCCCCAATTTTTTCTCTAGTATTCTCATTTTTCCAAAGAGAAAATATTTTCACGAATAAATTAAATGTTTCATGTGTTACTAATGACAAGCCAACAAATCACACCGATTTACTATAAGACCTATCTCAATTTCACAACCCCTTTGTAAGTCAGAGACAAATAAAACTTAATATATTAAGGGAATAGAATTTCTTCAGAGACAGGACTGATCCACACCTAAATAGTTGATTCTATTTGTTCTATTCAGTTCAATACATCACCTCCATTATTTGCTCTATTTCTGCTATCAAAGAAAAATGGATTAGATATTACTTGTTAATAACATATGGAAACTGCAATCAGAATCACTAATTTGAGAATTAAAGAAACACAGTTTGGGGTATTAAGTAACTTTTTATTCTATTCCTTTTCAGGAAAAGAATGCCTCATCGAATAACCTGTGCCTCTGAGATAAATGAATGCATTAAGGCTCTTAATACCCCTTTGATGGACTACAAATGGTCACAATACAGGACAATATTTGAGTGGTAATGATTTGTGCTTTCTTCTTAAGTATAAGCTGATTTCCAAGGCTCCTGGACCACATGAAGTAAATAGCTAAAGGGGTCCCCAATACCCAATAGCTTCCAAATCAGAAAGATTCGCAGCTTATATGCTCAAACTGGAGTGTGAATGGAATGTATAAATATTAGCCGATCTAGCAGAGCCCCTCTGCAAGACAAGCTGTCTAAAATTTCACAGTGGGAAGATTGAGGCTGCAATGCACAAAACAGGCGTGAGGCTTCCACCTGGAAATGAACTGTCAGCATGTGTTTAAGTATATTTTCCACAAGCAATATCCAGTACGCGATACTGCCCTGTCACCCCAACAACACTCTGCATTGATATTGAACAATAGTTCATTATTTAAAATTGGTAACATACAGACCATAATCTCATCTCTGGAAAATGTAATACAAAGTACCCATTTTGAAAATCTCAAAATACAACTCTAAAAATAGCATGAGATTCCAGGCATATTGTAGAACAATATTTTCTCCATCACCCAATGATTCGCTTGCTAGTAGTGCAAGACTTGATTGCATGACATTGTATTTTCAATGCTCAGGACACATTAGGTCTCATCAAGAGAATTTAAGCTTTGCTATCAGTAAGAAAGTAAACCCCAAGCATGAGTAAAAATGATTGTTATAAGGGAGATTTTAAGATTAAAATAAATGATAAAAAATATTGTCTTCTCTAACCTGTAGCATCATGGAAAGCACAACACGTTTTCCTTATGGTAAGATTTCTCTCAGAATCATATATGTAAAGTCTACTTTAGCATACTTGAGATAAGAAATCCGCAGAAGTGTAGAGAGTTGGGTTATGTGGAAAGATAATTAGCACTTTATTTCAATATTTTTCTAGGAAAGCACATCGAGAATCATATTTACTTCTTGCCTTAGTATTCGTATTATATATACAACCATAGAAGAATTGCTAAGAATATTTGTGTCATGCGTTTCTTGAAGGGAGCCAGTATTGTTGTTTTAATTCTTGATAATCTTGGACAAAAACGAAAGTCAAAATTTCTCCACCACACTCTCCCTCTTTTCCAAAAGCCAGTAGTGATTATTAGTTGCTTTCTCAGCTGAGAGAGGCAACTGGAGTCCTCAAGGAAAGCATATGCACATCCACTTTAAAATGTTAGGTATTTGATTTCTATTAAAGATTTATAAGTTTATCTTCACTAACTTGTGGGAGAGAGAAATTATTTTGAGATTTGTTTGATTTTTTCAAACAAAAGGTTTATCATAGGCAACCAACAGATCAACAAAAAAACCTCACCCCCTCCTTTACAGACAAAGGCAATTTAAAATAAACCATTATTAGCTCCACATTATTCAGGCTTTAAATAAAATTCAATCCAAACATTAGTCACTATAAGAGATTTCAATTCCAAAGATGAAAGGAAGAAACCAGGGTCACAACCATTAGGTCAACTTTTGCATTCTATTCCTGTCAATCCCGACAGGAACTATATTTCAAAGACCGTAAAACTCTATTTAGAGAAGAGCACTTTTGTGCACATTTGCACTTCTGTGTTCATTCACAGCCAGTTTCACGAGGAGTGAAATTAACACGTTCACAATAGCCAAAATCTGGAAACCAAGTTGTCTAAGAACATATGACTAGGAAAAGAAACTAGGTGTACACACAATGGAATGCCTGTGAAATGGAATACTATTCAGTTGGAAGATAAAATGATATTGTGCAAGTACAAATTGGATTAACTAAATGGATGCTCTAAAAGGTGTCAACCAAATATATAGTTAATCAGAATAAAAATCAGAAGAGACAGATGTAGAATGAGTTATCTCATAGTAGGATATAAAGAAAAATAGTAAAGAAACAACAAACATTCAAAGGCAACAAACTGAGATGTGTTCTTTAATAGGAAGCACCTTTCACTATTGAGTGAGGGGGAGGCGGACAGGGGAAAGACACTGGGAATACCCCTGGCACTCTAGTGGAGGGTGTAGTGTTCAAAATGTTTTATACATGATACCATTATCAATAATGCAAATCATGATTCCTGAAAGAAAACTTAAAACTAACAAACAAGGTCACAGGACAATGGGCGCTGGAGTCCAGCATGAACTTTCCACAGCATTTCAAATATTTCATGTGTTCATCCCAATATATTCTTATATTCATCCACATTCCCTAATTCTGTCCCTTTGTCTTTTCCCTCCCTCTTCAGCGTCTCTGATAATAAATTGTTGGTAAAAACTTTAAAGTCCACTGTAAAACTTTTCATAAAACTAAATAAGCATCTCTTAATAATAATTATGATCTTCAATTATCAGCTTGTACATCTAGAATTATTTTTAGCCACTACACCTGTCTGAACATTTTAACAGAGAACAAATTTCATTAACTTCATTTCCATTGCCCAAAGAGAATTCCAAGTCTAGTAAAGAAGGGAGAGTGTCCTGCAGAAGCATGACGCGAAGTAAAACCCTGGTTCATGGACATTTGGCAGTCAAAATTCTAACATGATCAAAATCATCATTTATCTCCAAATTATGGACTAGTCAGATTAGGCTGCATTCTGAAGCTCTCTGCCCCGAATCTGCAGACTGCAGATAAAAACCACGGAGATCACCGTCGAAGTTTTTACTTTTAATTATGGCCGCCTAGAGTCGACTGATGTCCTTCTGGCTTTAATTTCAATTAAACTTTACTTTTTAAATACCTGAACTTATCTCCCCTTGCCCCCAAACTTCTAAAACTTGCTTCTATTTGGGTGAAGTCTGAGGCACAGGTGATATTTTAAACACCGTTTGGAGTTCTTGACTATGCAAAAGCGACTTGAACTTTATATGTGGCCTCTTCCAGTATATATTAATGTCTATATCCAAAGTACCACTGCTAAAATAAAGATTTGTGGTTAATAT
>JAJIBD010032344.1:0-79400 GCA_021461705.1 Cryptotis parvus
CTCTTAGTCCAGCGGTTGTCTCCAAATCGCATTACATGTCCAGCCCATCTGATTTTCGATGTTGGCAAATGAGACAGCGTCCCTGATTCTGGAATGATGGGAGGTCAGAACATTCCTTCTCTCACTTGAGTGAGACGTGATATTCCGGCCATAACTCTTCGATGCTCTCTGGGAGACCCGAATAGCACTCTCTACTTTGTTGGGCCTAGGTCTCTGAGGCGTATGTTAATGTAGGGGAGAAAACGGTGGAGTCGAAGAGATGTGCCCGGAGCCGGGAGGTTCTTTGTCCTTTTTAGCTATTTCTTTGATGCCTTTGAAGGCATTCCAGGCTTGCTCTCTTCCTCCCTGCGCAGCCTCAGGTTTTAGGTCGTTCATCATGTTGACTCTCGACCTAGGTTCACATAACTGCTGCATTCAGAGATGTTTGTTCCATTGAGAGTGAATTCTGGAACTAGTTCATTTCTCATGAACATAGTTTTCTTCAGATTCAGCTGTAGACCTACCTTTCCACATTCTCGGTTTAAGTCAGCCAGCATTTGTGCCGCTCTTGGCTAATCTTTGTGTTATTAGAACGATGTCATCAGCTGAAGTGAGGTGGTGGTAGCTGCCGACCAGTTCCACAAATGAAATTGACCACATCATCTTCAATCGACGGTTTTGTCTGACCGATGTTGCTGTCGTCCCCAAATTCCAGACAGGGATCGGACCACCCGTCCTCCTTCGTGGTAAAATTCTACTTCCTCAACGGGGAGAAAAAGCTGCAAAGTTCAGAAGAGAACTCCCCAGAACGACCACCAATTGGGAACTCCCTGGCACCATTGCAGCAACATGGGAAGATACCATCATTGATGACACTGATGAAGACCACAACCGACTGGTTCAGCACCCTCCATGATTGTGCGAAGAATGCCGAGAGTAGAAAGCACACAAAAGGCCGCTTGCTTCCGAAACTCTTGAGCTCATTCGCCAACGTGGCAAGGCGCGAGCCTCAGGAGACCAAATGCTAACGTCCAAGCTTGCTAAACAGTGCAGAGAAGCGATAAAAGCAGACCTCAAAGACAGAAGAGCAGAAATACTGGAAGATGCAGCAGAAGCCGGAAAAGTATTCGCACTGCCCGCCTGCCACTTCACCAACTATAAGACCAAGATGACTGCCCTCCGATGCCCTGATGGATCTATCACATCTTCCAGAAAGGCAATGGAGAAGATTATCCAGGACTTCTACTCAAATCTCTTTGATAGCCACATCCACCTACCAACATACCAAATTCCACAGGATGGATATGTCATCCCAATATTCTCCCTTCTGAAATCGCACATGCCATCTCATCGGGTAAAGAAGGAACAGCACCAGGCCCAGACAAAGTCAGACCCGAACATCTGAAGAATCTGCCATCGGTACTCATCAGACACTAGCTTCGGCTCTTCACACGCTACCTGTCCGAATGCAAGGTGCCCTCCCAATGGAAAACCAGCTAGGACAGTTCTACTGTTCAAGAAGGGGAGACATTCACGACATCGGCAACTATCGCCCCATCTGCCTGTTGTCTGTCATCTACAAGCTGTTTACACGAGTCATCCTGAACAGGATTAGCAGAACACTAGATGAAGGACAACCATGCGAGCAAGCAGGTTTCCGGAAAGGATTCAGCACAATCGACCATATCCACACAGTAACCAAGCTCATTGAGGTTTGTAGGGGAGTACAAGATGCCACTCTGTCTCACGTTCATTGATTTACAGAAAGCCTTTGATTCTGTGGAGACTGAAGCAGTCATCGAAGCCCTAGTCAAACAGGGTGTTCAAACCCAATACATCAAGATCCTTCGTGAGCTGTATTCGGATTCACCACCAGGATCTCACCATTCTACAAAGAAGTGATCATTGATGTCAAAAAGAGGGGTTCGACAGGGTGATACCATCTCACCAAAACTCTTCAGTGCCACCCTAGAGAACATTATGAGACAATTAGAATGGGAAGGAATGGGGGAGTGAAGATAGATGGCTCGGCAACTACACCACCTATCTAAAGACAGAAACTTATAAACTAGGACCATAAAACTACATTCTAAGAGAAATTGGAATACAATTTATGTAATACCCTCCACCAAACTACACCTGTCAGATCCCCTTAGTCTTGCCCACAAATAGTCATTGTGTCAATGCAAGCACATATACCTAGGGACTGGCCCCTAATGATAGTTATATGATAAAGAAGCTACTGTAATGATTGTGTACAGTCTATGTCACTGGTTTTAATATCATCTGTTGTCTCTTTGTATCATCCAGCAAATATTAGGATGTAAAATTATTTTCAGCAAAATTTAAAATATTTTTTAATTCAGAGTAAGAGAATTCATTGCAAATTTAAAGTTAAAACAATAGAATAGCCTCTCCTCTCTCAAAATATGCAAATGATAATGGATCAGACTCTGAGTTCATGGGAACACCTACAGAACCATGAAAAACTTGAATGTGATTTTCAGTTCTAGCAGATGTGTCCTTATAGAGAAAGACAAAAGCAAACAATTGGGAAACGTTGGAATTGAGAAAGACTGAGGGAAGGAAAACATATGAGATAGAGTATGCCATCTACCTGCCTGCATCTTAGTACATTGAACAGGGCAAATGTTTCACATTTGGTGTTTTGTATACTAATTTTACAAATAAACTCAAGGACCCATTTAAGAATTAAACCAGTTTCACTATAACATTATTATCCAACTTCTATGGTGTACCCTTTATTCAGAATTTTATTATCCTTTACATCCATTAAGGGACCCTTACTCCTATTAAATACCATAATAAGATTATTTCTGCAAGAGGACCATTCAATGCCGATCCTCTTGCATAAATAATCTTAATTTCAAAATTCAAATGAGCAACTGAAAATGAAAATCATGACTTTACTATTTCTAGAACCAGAGCTTGTAAATCTTTCTCCATTAGTCACTAGAGGACTTTAAAGAATGTTTTTAATTAATATTTTATTATACCACCGTGAGATATACAATTACAAAGTTGATCATGTTTGGAGGTTTCGTTACTCAGTGTTCCAGCACCCATCCCTCCACCAGTGCCCACTTCCCACCACCAATGTCCCTGATTCCTTCCCCCCTCCCTAGCCTGCCTCTATGGTAGGTTCTTTATCTCTTTTCTCTCTTTCTCCCTCTCTCTCTTCCTTCTCTTACATATTGTGGATTGTAATACATACACTTAGAGGTTATCATGCGCATCTTTTTGCCTGTATTTAATGTTCAGTTCTAGGTTGGTATTAGCCCTTTTTGACAATTATTAACACATGTTCCCTTCTCTGTCTTACCTAGCCTCTGATTCCCACACATTTGAGGTAATTTCTACCTTTAGCAAGACCTCTTGACCCATGTTTCGTCTGACTTAGGAAAGTTTTTAAAAATAAAAAAAGCAAGAAATTCTCTAGTAGATTTATTTTAAAAAAATTGACTTTTGTGACTCTCTTCATATTAGCTTTGTGAGATTTTCAGTATTTCATTGCTATGACATTAGAAATATTATATCCATTATTACAATGTGATTAGAAGTTTCATGTGGACTCAGTTTGCTCTGTTTAAAAACCATTTATGTTTCTTTGAACAGTGCTAATAATTAAGGATGTATCACTGCTACACTCACATTTTTAAAATCTAAAGGAACCCTCTGGCTACCCAGTAAGTTTTGTTCCTTTTTGAATTTGATAATCCAGAAATCATTCCATCTTTACATTTAGTCTCCCAGTCTCCTAAACCCAATTTGTGATTAAATTGTAAGGAGGGGAATCTTTTCACACTAGGTCAAGTTATTGTTTTTGAATTTAATAAACCAATATTAGAACTACTATTTTATATTGATTTGGCAACATATTAGGTTGGGTTTCTCTTATAAGGTGTAGACACAGATACTGTATAACTCAGACGAATGGCTGGCCATGTTACACATAGCTTACAATCTTCTAGACTTGGAGTCCAAAGATGCATCTTCTGGCAACGATAACACCTTTTGCATGGTTTGTGAAAGTATGGCTTTGTTCCTAAGTGTTACATAAAAATGTTTATGACATATTTTTATAATACAGACATTTTTTATAAGACAGAGAATGGAACAGTTTGCTAATAATTGTTGAAAGTGGTAATACCAACCTAGAACTGAGCATTAAATACAGGCCAGAAGATACACATCACAACTTCTAAGTGTATGCATTGTAAGCCACAATGTGTAAGGGAAGGAAGAGAGAGAAAGAGAGAGAGAAATAGAGAGATAAAGAACATGCCATAGAGGCAGGCTAGGGGAGGGGGAGGGAATCGGGAACATTGGTCCTAGGAAATGGGCACTGGTGGAGGGATGGGTGCTGGAACACTGTATGACCGAAACCCAAATATGAACATCTTATGAACATCTTTGTAATTGTATATATCATGGTGGTATAATAAAATATTAAAAAAATGTTTATGACCTAACCTAGAACTTGTGAGACTTCCATGTGCTTAAAAGGCAAAGTAATTCATTTCTTCTCTATCTTTTACCCATTTGTTTAAATATTCTGGTCATTTTCTATACTCCTATTCTAAGTTGATTCAAAACACAGCTTGGTACATTCAATCAGATCTTTCTTATCAAATTCAGGTCCCAAATATCAAGCTACATTTTACATATAAGTAAAATATATCTTCTAACTTCTAATTTTTTTAATTTCAGACTTTTTGATGACCCCTAAAGTGGAGGTAAGCAAACTTTCGAATAGAAGGCCAGTTAGTAATTATTTAGGCGTTATGAGACATAATTTTTCTGTCACTACTCAACCTTGCCATTGCAAATCAAAAAATATCATAAAGATTACATATAACTAGCAAGGCCGTGTTCCTATGGGATATATTACCAAAACAGGCTGGAGCTGGATTTGGTAAATCAACCACAGTTTGTTTACTCCTTCCTGAGAACTCAGGCTTAGTCTACATTATCCCTCTACTTTCTGCAAATACAAAATCTAAATCTTCAGAAACCGTTTACTGAATTCAATCATACCATCTGCCACCATAGCAGAATACAGTTCCATATTTGAAATAGATCTCAAAATCTTTCCTATGTGCTAATGGTTTTGGCTGGGGTTCCCAATGGTTGTCACGTTGCTCCTTCCAGAGATTTTCAGCCAATGAGGACCCAATCCAGTTCAATACAAGGACCCAAATATGCAGTTCTACTGGGGCCCACTGTGCCAGAGATTATTCAGACACCCTATTAGTGCTGGGGGCCTTCAGGGTACATTTGGTGATGCTCAGAGAACCATGTGTTTCCAGGAACTGAAATGTGTCATATCTGCTGTGCCATTTACAGGCCCCATATGACATAGTTTGCACTTTTATTCAATAATAATATTCATAGTTTCTAAATTACTTGATTGCTTGATCACTTGAATCCCGTTATTCATCGATTTGCTCGAGCAGGAGCCAGTAACATTTCCATTGGACCCTATCACATGCCAATGTAGCCCAATGGCATCTGGTTGCTTCAGGAATACAAAGAGCCTCAAACCGTCAAGTCTCAAACCTTCAGGGTCTTGACGAAGAAGTCTGACCATCTTGTATGTAGGCGACCATGTGATCTTTTTGACATCCCATGGGATTCAGTCGGTAACGGCTCTAGTCCAGCGGTCATCTCCCAAATCGCATTACATGTCCAGTCCATCTGATTTTTCGATGCGTTGGCAAATGAGACAACGTTCCTGATTTTGGAATAGCGACGAGGTCGGAACTCCGGATTCTTTCTCTCACTTGAGTGAGGCATGATATTCCAAGCAAAGCACTTTCGATTCCTCTCTGGGAGACCCAAATAGCATTCTCATCCCTGCTTTCATAGGGCCCAGGTCTCTGAGGGGTATGTTAATGCAGGGAGAATGGTGGAGTTGAAGAGATGTGCCCAGAGCTGGAGGTTCTTTGTCCTTTTAACTATTTCTTCCATGCTTTTGAAGGCATTCCATGCCATTCTCTTCCTCCTGCACAGCTCAGGTTTAGGTCATTCATCATGTTGACTTTTCAACCTAGGTACACATAACTGCTGCATTCAGAGATGTCTGTTCCATTGAGAGTGAATGGGGCCACGCGATCTTTTGGCGCCCGTGAGATCCAATAGGCAACGGCTCTAGTCCAATGATCGTCTCCAGATCGCATTATATGACCAGCCCATCTGATTTTCGATGTTCTGGCAGATGAGACAGCGCCCTTGATTTTTGAATAGCGATGGAGGTCGGAACTCCGGATTCCCTTTTACTTGAAGAGCACTGCCCCTTCTAACAGCTGCTTTGTAAGGTAACTTAGTAATCTTAGTAATCTCTGGTGAAGATTTCCTTTTCTGACTTAAAGCTACCTTCTCCAAAATCATATATATATACATATATATTATAATTTATATAATATATATGTATTATATATATTATAATTTATATAATATATATGTATACACACACACACACACACACACACACACACACATATATATCCCGCACGGCAGAGCCTGGCAAGCTGCCCAATGTGTATTCAATATGCCAAAACCAGTAAAAAATGTTTATCTTCCTGACCCTGAAAGAGTCCTTAATACGACAGCACTAAGGACGAACAAACAGGATCTGATAAAATCTCAGGGCCATACTAAAATGCCAAAACTAAGAAAGACTAAAATGACTGTCTGTACTTTCAATGCACAATGTCTGTACTTTCCTACTAGGAGTAATTCCTGAGCTCAGAGCCAGGAGTAACCCCCTGAACCAAAAAAAAATTCTTTGCTTTTTACCTATCTTATTTCTTAATTCACTCACTAGCAAAAAGACACTATCCCATGACTTTTAGTAATTTCTGATGCATGTTCTTTTCTCTATACTTATATGACACTCAGAATAATATTTGTAATTTTCTTCTTTAAGTTTCTTCCCCACCCCAGGATTCTGAAATTTGAAGGTCAAAACACTAATTCACAAACCCCCTTGCAGCTATGATTCTGAAGATGATTTAAATCTTACTTGTAAGATGCACTTATGTGAGACTCTTAAGGTGGAAAACAAATGGAATTTTTGTCAGCAGTAAGTGGGAGAAACAGGTTCTAACCAACATGATTAAGTGTGTATCATTAGTTAAAGGTTCTATGGAAGTTATTCTGGAAGTGAATATGACAGTCACAGACATATGGCCTCAGATCACAGCTCAATCATGGGATCTTGAATGTATCAATTCCAGGGTAAAATAATCCATTGATTTCTGTAATCGGCTCAGATAAATACACAGACTATGGTGCTTTCTTAAGCCTATGTTGATGAATTTCTTTTATTTTATTCATTCGTATAATCAACTTTCAGTGGACAGTTTATAAATAGTTAAAAGTTAAGTCAAGTTAAATGGATAAGATAGTTAAATGGAGGAAAGAAAAGACTCAAAGGAGGAGAAAGTGGTTTATTTTCAAGTAATATACTTGGGTTACTTTGGGTGAGAATAACCAACACACAGTGGAATCTGAGGTCTACAGATAAAAACAGAAATTCAAAGCTTCCTTCAATACTCTGATGTTAGTGAAATGTCAGATGAAGGGACTTAACTCTCAATATTTTTTTATTTTTAAATTGATTCTAATACAAGCAAATGCATTTTATTATTTTGAAAAAAATAGAAACTTTGAACAAGGGTAAAAGAGGAGAATGTGAGAATTACACTAATGTTTTCCTAAATAACTTGCTATAAGAAAAACTAGCTGTATTACAATAAAATCTTTAACACTTTAGTTACTACTATAATACTTTGAGATGAATTTATTTTCTATATTCTGCTTGCTTCAGCAAAATTCAGGAAGTCAAAAAGAAGACATTAGTAAATTTAGAGTGTGCTTTTAAGAATTTGGACCATCCAAATCAGTCCAGCAAAGCCTTCTAAACAAGAAGGCACAGAAAATTACTGCTACTTAAATATTTAATGTTAATTAAGGCAGACCTATTGCTTTTCAATCACATTTATGATAATAATTATATTTTAAGTCTTATATGCATACTTTATATTTTAGACTCTCAACTATATCAAAATATATAGTATGTATTCACACATATATGCTCATTTTTACAGCATTTGGATCACAATTTTATTATTTCAAATGACTATAAATGTTTATACTAGCAGTAACTTTATCATATTGTTGATAGTATTTACAATGCTGTGATATTCAAAGCTGAATAGGAGCATAAAAGTAAATATGATTTTTGTGGATACGATTCTCTTCATGCAGTGTAATAGATTGCAGCTAAATGTAGAAGCTCTATCTACTTATTTTGCACATAACTCATATGACTTATAACCGTCTAGGTTACAAGGAAGTGGTTCATAATTTCTCTTTGATTAACAAAATGCTTCAACGTGTGTATAAATCTGAAAATATTTTTGTATCTGAAAAACTAGTGATTTTAGGACTTGATTTGCTCACTTCAAGTTGTTTCATAGACATCCAAGATCCACCAGAGAGTTTCCTAACTCCAAGAACAAAATCTGATGAACTACAGGATACTAAAATCATGAATCTAATAGGGATTTAAGTAGTTTCCCCAGCTATTCTCTTTGCTTCAGTTGTCTCCATTTTAATTGACCTAATTAGCCTATTTTCTGGGCCTGTTGACCTCGCATTAACCATTTTTCAATAACACAGTGCCACCCGCTTCTATTACCCAGTTACTTATTTCAATCTCATGTGTAGAAGACTACAACTATCAAACATTGGTAAGGTAATAGAACATGTAATTAACAGGACAGAATGAAACCAGGTTACTTGTGTTTCCATAACCCAGATCCACCTATTACTAGCTGTGTGACATTAAACAATTAACATCTCTGGTTTTAGTCTCTTCATAGACAAAATGGCAATTAAATTAGTGTCTGCCCCCAAGGATATTTTTAAGGTTAAGAGAGTTAACATCACTTGTATCACTTATCCTTCCATTGTTCATCAATTTGCTCAAGAGGGCACCAGTAATGTCTCCATTCATTGGCAATGAGGTCCATTACTGTTACTGTTTTTGGCATATCAAACACACCATAGGTAGCTTGCCAGGCTCTGCCATGGCTCTGGATTTATCCCAGGCGGGCCAGTCTGCTGTGAGGCTAGAAGCATTCTCTTCTCCTTCCTTTTCCCCTCCTCAGTGGATAGAGTAATTTGTAACAGGACAGGTCTTTAGGCCCATTGAGTACTGGAAGAGAGCAGTGGGGTTCATGAAATAGTCCAGGATGGGTGTTCGGTGATGCCTTATTTAGCATCGCAGCTACATTTAGCTCCCAGATCTGCTAGGGAGGCTTTGAATCAGCTCCAGGTGTTTGTAAACGCCAGAAGGCCACCTGAAGTGCTGCATTTCAATAGAGCTATTTACCTGTTTTCATCTCCAGATAGCCCAGCCCACAATGGGCCAGGCTGGGAAGTTTTGTCATATTTACATCTATAAAATAAGCTGAACTCAATAAGAGAATATAAAACATCTGTTCTATGCTTTTTCACTAAGAAATCCTTATTATTCAGTAAAGTTTATTCAAAATTATACTTTAAATTGCATGTGGTGGGCTAGAGAGATCATGCAGAGGACAAGGATTTGAACAGCCAATTCTTATTTGATCCTCACCAGCATGTGATTCTCTGGGCATTGCTAGGGAGGATTCCCTGAGCACCAAACATATGGTCCCAGTCTCCGAAAAGTAAAAATAATTAAAGAAAAATAACACACCACATGTTAAATTCTATTATATATACTTAGATAGAACTTCGTACTACCTATATCTGGTTAGCTCTATGAGAAAATTAATTAGGTGGCAGCCTCCATTGTTCAAAGAAATTTCCATTTGTTCAGAGGTGAATTTGCCCAAAGATACAGAGGAGGATCATAAGTTTATTTTTATCATCTTATTCTTCCCCAGTGAAAACAGGTTGATTCTATTTCAGAAGTAACCTTTTCCCTCCTTTATATTGGCAGCAGTGTCAAATAATTTCATAATGAATAATAAAATTCCCATTAGTGCTATGAATTATATTAGTGTGACTCTTTTCCAAAGTCTTAAAATGTTTTAGCTGGTATTTTAACAGCATTAAATGGTAGTATAAGTTTTTTTTTTAATTCTCTCATGGTTCATCCCCAGATCACTCAAAACATGACATCTCAAGAACCACTCTTTATTAATTCAATATTTCCTCCTTCTTATATAAAGGTTTAGGTGATTTTGCACCTGATGCTCTTAATACCACTATTCCTTACATTCTTAAACAGAACCTTACACTTCTTTAATAGTCCACTCAGGGTCCTTTCAACAACAAGTTGAAAAAAAGGGAGACATTATTGGAGGGTCAGGGAGATAGAGAAGGAAGGGGAGGAGTAAAAAGGAGGAGGAGGAGAAGGAGAAGGAAGAGAAAAAGAAGAAAGAGAAGGAGGAATAGGAGAAGGAGAGGATGAGGAAAAAGAGGAAGAGGAAGAGGACGAAGGAGGAGGAGGGAAAAGATGATGTTCTGGGTTGAATACCTAACACCACATGACCGCCTGGTCACTCCCAGGAGTGACCCCAAAGCCATGAACAGAGTGAACACTACGTATGAATCAAACTCTCTCCCTCTCTTCTCTCCCTCTCTTCTGTTCTCTCCCCCTTCTCCCTCTCTCTTTTTACCCTCTTTTTTTCTTCTCTTCCTCTCTCCCCTATCTTTTTTCTCTTCCTTTCTCCCTTTCTCTTCTCTACTGTCTCTCTTCCCCCTCTCCCACTCTTCCTCTTTCTCTTTCTCCCTCTTTGCCCCTCTCTCATTAGGACAGTGTCTTCTATAACAAACATAAACATGGAACAACATCCCACCACCTTTATCATATTACTTCAGTTACAAGTAAGTAATAGACATTGCCCAAACTCAAGGGAAGATGATTCACAGGCACAAGTTATTAAAGTTCGCCCTAATGATATGTTAGACACATAGGTGCTTCACTTACACTTTCTCATATTGTTCTTTTCTTGAGGATACATTTATTATCAGTCATCATCTGTATGTAAAATTCTTACTTTAAAATAAAAGCAAAGTCTACAAAAGTATTTGCTGTTAGATCTCATTCTTTATTTCAACCTTTATTTTCATCCTTTATTTAAAAACCCAATAACATAATCTTGCTTTAAAGTATTATATAAAAGTCAACAGAATTTGGAGAAAAGCAGAGGACAAAGGGAGATGGGGACAGTAAAAGTTCAGGTGCCAGAGGGACTATATCGCTTCCGTGAGGGTGAGAGATGCTGCCTCATTTACGTGTTAATTCATCTCATGAGCTTTTTGAACATTACTCCCCAGGAAGCAAACACTTCTGCTTCCTGCAATGAACCCTGGCATGGCCTTGACTACTGCCAAGCACAATATACTAATAATAGCTAAATCTACCTCCATCCACCTATCTCATGCAAAAACTTACAAAGATACCGTGGTAGGAGGAAATTATAGAACTCTAAATTACAGACCACAGTAGTATTCACAATAGCCAGAATCTGGAAACAATCTGAGTGCCTGAGAACAGATGACTGGATAAAAAAAACTATGGTACATCTACACAATGGAATACTATGCAGCTGTTAGGAAAAATGAAGTCACAAAATTTGCCTATAAATAGATGGCTATGGAGGGTATCATACTGAATAAAATAAGGCAGAAAGTGAAGGACTGAAATAGAATGAAAACATTCATTTTGGAGATATCAATAATACTATGATACCAATATCCAAGGCCAGGAAAAATAGGAATCAGGAGGATTCTCAGTGGTTGAAATCTACCACAATTGTGTGGGTGACTGAGGGTAGGTAAGATAGAGAAGGGACCAGTATGACAATAAGAACTACATGTTGTTAGGGGCCGGAGCGATAGCCCAGCGGGTAGGGGCGTTTGCCTTGCACACGGCCAGCCCATGCTGGCCCGGGTTTGATTCCCGGCATCCCATATGGTCCCCCGAGCACCGCCTGGAATAATTCCTGAGTGCAGAGCCAGAAGTAACCCCTGAGCATTGCCGGGTGTGACCCAAAAAAAAAAAAAGAACTACATGTTTAATGTAGATAAAGTGATATAAATGATAACCCTTCAGTGTCTGTATTGAAAACCACAATACACAAAGAGAGAGAGAGAGAGAGAGAGAGAGAGAGAGAGAGAGAGCATGTGATTAGATGCACTTGTGTTTGGCAGACTGTGCATGTTGATTTTATCAAACCATCACACAAAATGAAGAACAACTAAATAATTATTTTGGGAAATCCACAAAGTTAAAATACTGAATGACACATGTCTTACATTCTGAATTGTTGCTGTTACCCAGCAAGTGTCTATTTCATTAGTATTAGACACATTAACCTAAGAAGCTCCAAGATCACCGTCATCTAGTGGATAAGTCTGCTCTCATTTTCCACCCTGTACAAGCATCTGTCTCATGTTTTTATCATCATACTTTGGTTCTTTCTGCCTCCTTGAAAGTCAGGCTTGTCACTCTTGTTCCTAATGTCCTTGGAGAGCTTTTCATTCCCTGTTGCTTTCAATAAAATCCAAATTAAAATTGATGCATGAACATTTGTTCATTCTAGTAATAAGTTTTGAGATTTACTGCAACTGCTTTGAGATGAGCTTAAGATCTTTCAAACTATTAACAGGTCAGATCTTCCTTATAAAAGCCTCGTCTCAAAAAAGTAACATTCCCCATTATTAGCTGGTGTTCTTCCCTAGAAAGGAGGATAAATTAGATAGTTGATTGTCATTGTACTAATGAAATCGTCTCCCAGTAATGACAATTTCTCGAAATATAGACCTTAGATCTCAGTATAATGATTGTAAAAACCTGAATACCCAATATTTTCTGTGATGGTCTGTAATAAAGAAAGCCCTGATTTATAGAGCTCTGTACTTTATATCTTTTGCTTTGGTCCATCAGCAGATAGTCAAACCATTATCGTAAATTCACCAACCATAGCATATTTGTTCTATGGGTAAAAGAATTTTCTGAGTCTATTTTATCATCATTTTATTTCAAGCATTGCCCAAACTAATTTCTGATATGAAAATAATCTCCCACCTTCTCTGTCTTTGTGTTAGCAACCACAGACTCGGTTACATGTTTCAAAGGTCAAAATAGCTAAGGATTTCATAAAGCAAGGGGTTTTGTTTGTTAGATTTTTTGGTTTTTTTTTAACTCACAGGCACTGAAGGGTCAGTGGGGCGATTAAGTTTTGCAGTGTTATTAAAAGACACAGACCACCTTCTTTCATATTGTAGCTTTTGCCTTTCTTCTGGATGCAATTTCATGACAAGAATAGTTCATCTCCAGTCCCACATTTTAAGCAGTAACATGAAGGAAAGGAGCAGGAGAAAGGGGACAATCCCCCTAAGAATGACTTTTCTAAAGTCTAAACTACATATCACTGCTCCTCTCATTTCTAGTTCATGGCTAGTCATATGGCAACACCTCGCTGAAAGGATGGGTTGCAAGTATAGTTTTTGTTGTCAAATCCAGGTGCACAGCTAAATACAAGTGAGTACGAAATCACAATTATTCATCCCTGTCAACTGTCACCTATTTTGTAGAGATCTAGTGAGGAAGAAATAGTTGCAAAGAACCTCCTCTCACTAAGGACTTCTAGAGCTGGGCGTGGAAACAGAGTATAAACAAATCACCATTGGTGAATAGAAGTACGCTGATAAAATGAAAAAGCAAAAATGTTCATACCCTCTATTTGAAGGTTACTACTACTACCTCTTTTCAGAGTCCTTTTGTTGAAATCAAACTTTTCTCAAACTTTATCTGTTCTTAATGGTCATCAGAACATGTACTGTGGTGATTTCTATTTTTATGATTTGAGGATTAAGGTTTTGTTGATTTAATTTGTTTTGTTGTCCAGCTACCATTTCCCAATATGAGGTTGTTCAGGAAAATTGGTCACATTTTCCTGCTTGAGCCCACAGAGAGGAAAGTTTTGAACATATTTAATATGAATATCACTCACTTGTCTGTATTAACCTCATAAAATTACTCCCTCAAGTATGACCCCAGTATCCCCCCCACTACCACAAATTAAGCAGTAGAGTTTCCCACATTTGAGTCAGCAATCCGGGGTGCAGCACATCCGAGTGCAGTGGATAAGCCTCACCCCAGGAAAACCACTTTCGTACTCATGGTATCTTCCCCTGCCAGGTAAGGACTACCCAAGTATTTCTGACCAGGAGGCAGCTCATAGAACAAAAAGTGCTCTGAGTCAAGGCCTTCAAGGCCTGGACGCTGGCATTGAATCTCTTTTCAAGACATGTGACCTGCAACAACTCAAGTAACTGCTCAGTAATCATCAACAATTTAACTTGTTATAACAGAGGTACAAATGGAAATCAGTGCATTCAAGACACTGATATTTTGATGGATAAATATAATATGAAGTATAAAAGGACTATTGATTTAAATGCTACAGGGAATCTACACTGAAAGAGGTAAGTGTATATTCTTCAAATGCAAATTCAATAGAAACAGTTAATTCTGATCCTGCTATAATTAGCACAACAATACCAACCTTGGTATCAAAAAAAAGTTTCCACCTCAAACTGATCTTTCATTCCTATTTATTTGTTTGTTTGTTTGTTTGCTCTTTGGGTCACACCTGGCAGTGCTCAGGGGTTATTCCTGGCTCTGCACTCAGGACATACTGCTGGCAGTGCTCGGGGACCATATGGGATTCTGAGGATTGAACCTGTGTTGGCCATTTGCAAGGCTAATGCCCTACCCCGTATTATAGCTCCGCCCCTCTTTTTTTAGCAGCAGTAATCTAAATTCACACACCTCACACACAGGGTTTGACTTAATGCTTACAGTGAACTATTTTTTAATGACAGGAACAACAATTTTATTAAATATCCATTTCAAAGATGGTCTTCCTGTGTGAATTCTGAAAATTTTTAAAGATATGTATTCTGTTTCTGAAATGTATGAGCATTGTAACATATAGTGATTATATGGGGAATAATCCTTTACTAGACTTAGCTCTGAATAGAGGACCATGTACCAAGCTAATTTATAGACCAAACTATAAATTAAAAGCTAAAAACTAACATATTAGGCACCTAGCATATTTTCAAATATGTTAGTTGCAAACACAGAGAGATATGAAAGAGAATATATACACCTTGGAAGAGTGTAGTAGTAGAGCAAAGGCCCATACCGGCCTGGAAAGACACTTAGTGTATGTGTAATAAGGAATCAGGAGGAAAATAAAAGATGCTATTTAAGAAGGTGCTGGGCTTTCAACTTAGGAAGAATGGAGTTAAAATAACAACTAACCTGTCTAATAGCAAGGTGGCAAGTATTGATAATATAAAATAATTATTAATAATTGTCAATAAAATGTGTTTCAAAAGTACCATCAAGTTTGAAAATACATGTACTATGCAGGTGGAGAGTAAGCCTGTATCATCTGTTAATTTTTAATTTTTAAATTTCAATTAGTATGCCTCTGTCCCTGAACAAGTCTGACAAGGTGCAAATAGACCACTGAGATTAGAATAACTGAAGTGGATAAAGGAATACTATGAGTGAAGATATTTCAAAATCCTACTTAAACCTTTTTCTGGTGAAAATTTGCAAGGAAGAGCGATTTTGACAATGATCTGAAATCCTTTTTGGCAGCTACTCTAAGGATTAAATAGAGATTAAGCCTCTATCCTTTTAACCTCCTACCAAAAAAGTTGACATGAAATGAATCCATAGGTGTAGCCAAATTAAGTTTGCAATCAAGCAATGCACAAAACTTAAATTATTTTTTCATCATGACAAAACCTGAGTTGTCTTTAAGTGAGCCTCCAGTCTGCAAATAACTAGAGGGGTTGGGATTGGGGAGCAAGGGTCAAGGGCCTTGGTGATGTAGAGAAGTAATATAGCTATATATCCAGACCACAGAGCCCAAAACACTGAAATCATGAGATCCAAGCTACAATAACTAAGCTAAAAATGTGCCTGTTGAGGAGGCAAGCTTTGGGGTAGGGATGGGTGGTAAACTGGGAAGGCAACTGGCGGAGGGAGTTGACTTTAAGATTGGTGCTGGGACATTGTGTTCCTAAAGCTCAACAAAGAATTACTTTGTAAATTACAGTGCCCTAATAAAAGAAAAGACATTTTTTAGGAAAAATTAATGTTGAAAGAAATTAGACTCAAGTAAAGGCTCCGGGCACATCTCTTCCACTCCACTGTTCTCCCTGCATTAACATACGCCTCAGAGACTTGGGCCCTACAAAAGCAGGATGAGAATGCTGTTTGGGTCTCCCAATAAGGAATTGAAAGAGCTATGCCTGGAATATCATGCTTCACTCAAGTGAGAGAAAGAATCTGGAGTCCGACCTCCATCGCTGTTCCAGAGTCAGGGATGCTGTCTCCTTTGCCAAGGCATCGAAAATCAGATGGGCTGGACATGTAATGCGATTTGGAGACTACCACTGGACTAGAGTTGTTACCGTCTGGATCCCACGGGATGTCAAAAAGATCACATGGCCACCCACCTACAAAACGGTCAGACTTCTTCAAGACCCTGAATGAACAGTTTGAGGCTCTTCGTATTCCTGAAGCAACCAGATGCCATTGGGCTACACTGGCACGTGATAGGGTCAAATGTAAATGTTACTGGTGCCCGCTCGAGCAAATTGATGTGTAACAGGATGTCAAGTGATCAAGTGAAAAGCTCCTTACAAAATAGCCCACTTATCAAAACAGGTCATGTGAGAGAAGCAACATAAATTAAAACTGAAATCAAGGCAATCACCAGTTATTCATGTTGTCTTTTATCCTCTGTCCACTTTTCTGAAAACTAGACAATTGATGATAATCTTGAAAAGTAGCAAGGAATCAGAGATTTATCTTTTCTCCAAGGAAATAATTCTTTTTGAAAAATATTTTATTATACCACTGTGAGATATACAATTACAAAGTTGTTCATGTTTGGGTTCCAGTCATACAATGGTCCAGCATCTATCCCTCCACCAGTGCCCATTTCCCACCTCCAATGTTCCTGATTCCTCCCCCTCCTCTAGCCTGCCTCTATGGCAGGTTCTTTATCTCTTTTCTCTCTTTCATTTCCTCTCTCTCTCTCTCTTCCTTCTCTTACACATTGTGGACTGTAATACATACATTTAGAGCTTATCATGTGTATCTAAATACATGCCTGTATTTAATGCTTAGTTCTAGGTTGGTATTAGCACTTTCAACAATTATTAGCACACTGTTCCCTTCTCTGTCTTACCTAACCTCTGACTCCCACATGTGTGTGGCAATTTCGATCTTTGACAAGACCTCCTGATCCATGATTCGCCTGACCTTCTCCAAGGAAATAATTCTTGAAATTCTTTTATGATTTTAGTGTGCGATGATTTTCTCCTGGCCGTACTACTGGTTCTGCACTGGGAATTACTCGGGACAGTACTCAGGGGACCATATGGGATTCTGGAGATTAAACCCGGCTTGGCTGTGTGCAAAGCAAATGCCCTATCCACTGTATTATTGTTTAGGCCCAAATAGTATGTTCTTTTAGGCCCAGAGAATAGTGTTTTATGAGAAAAGTAGATGAAATAGCATCCAAGAATAAAACATTGGAAATAACAGAGCAGATCTATAAATCTTGATAAATGCATGATATTGGGAAGGATATTTGACTTCTAAGATTCAGTTTCTGGTAAGAAAATGTGTATCCTCATACTTATCTTAGTGGTATAGTATGGTTTAAATTAATTAGTAAGTGTAAGATCACTTGTATCACTTGTCTTCCCATTGTTCATCGATTTGCTAGAGCTGGCGCCAGTAATATCTTCATTCATTGTGAATGAGGTCCCTCATTGTTACTGTTTCAGGCATATCGAATACACCATGGGTAGCTTGCCAGGCTCTGCCATGGCTCTGGTATCATCCCAGGGGGCCCAGTCTTTTCTATGTCAGACCATCAACCATCCAGGGCCCATGGGGCAGAATCCTGGGTGTAGACAAGACTGTCTCCTGTCTGCCACCTGCCAACACAGCCGGGCACCAGAGCCACACCTGCAACATCTTGAGGGGCAGGGCAGCACTAAGTGTAAAATAGCCAATAGTAAATACTGGATAAATATCTATTCCCTTTCTCTTTATCCCCAATTTTTCTCTGGTATTCTCATTTTTTCCAAGAGAATATTTTCACCGAATAGAATTAAATGTTTCATGTGTTACTAATGAAACATGCCAACAAATCTCACCGATTTACTATAAGACCTATCTCCAATTTCACAACCCTTTGTAAGTCAGAGACAAATAAAACTTAATATATTAAGGGAATAGAATTTCTTCAGAGACAGGACTGATCCACACCTAAATAGTTGATTCTATTTGTTCTATTCAGTTCAATACATCACCTCCATTATTTGCTCTATTTTTGCTATCAAAAAGAAAAATGGATTAGATATTACTTGTTAATAACATATGAAACTGCAATCAGAATCACTAATTTGGAATTAAAAACACAGTTTGGGGTATAAGTAACCCTTTTATTCTATTCCTTTTCAAGAGAAGAATGCCTCATCGAATAACCTGTGCCTCTGAGATAAATGAATGCATTAAGGCTCTTAATACCCCTTTGATGGACTACAAATGGTCACAATACAGGACAATATTTGAACAGTAATGATTTGTGCTTTCTTCTTAAGTATAAGCTGATTGCCAAGGCTCCTGGACCACATGAAGTAAATAGCTAAAGGGGTCATGAATCTTAATAGCTTCCAAATCAGAAAGATCTGCAACTTATATGCTCTGACTGGAGTGTGAATGGAATGTATAAATATTAATAGATCTGGCAGAGCCTCTGCAGACAAGCTGTCTAAAATTTCACAGTGGGAAGATTGAAGCTGCAATGCACAAAACAGACGTGAGGCTTCCACCTGGAAATGAACTGTCAGCATGTGTTTAAGTACATTTTCCTGAAGCAATATTTAGCACTTGATACTACCCTGTCACCCAACAACACTCTGCATAGATATTGAACAATAGTTCATTATTTAAAATTATTAACATGCAGACCATGCTCATCTCTGGAAAATGTAATACAGAGTACCCATTTTGAAAGTCTCAAAATACAACTCTAAAAATAGCATGAATTCCAGGCATATTGTAGAACAATATTTTTCTCCATCACCCAATGATTCACTTGCTAGTAGTGCAAGACTTGATTGCATGACATTGTATTTTCAATGCTCAGGACACATTAGGTCTCATCAAGAGAGATTTAAGCTTTGCTATCAGTAAGAAAGTAAACTGCAATAAACATGAGTAAAAATGATTGTTATAAGGGAGATAGTTTTAAGATTAAAATAAATGATAAAAAATATTGTCTTCTCTAACCTGTAGCATCATGGAAAGCACAACACGTTTTCCTTATGCGTAAGATTTCTCTCAGAATCATATATGTAAAGTCTACTTTAGCATACGTGAGATAAGAAATCCGTAGAAGTGTAGAGAGTTGGGTTATGTGGAAAGATAATTAGCACTTTATTTCAATATTTTCTAGGAAAACAAATCGAGAATCATATTTACTTCTTGCCTTAGTATTCAGTATATATATACAACCATAGAAGAATTACCTTAAGAATATTTGTGTATGCGTTTCATGAAGGGAATAGTATTGTTGTTTTAATTCTTGTTAATCTTGGACAAAACGAAAGTCAAAATTTCTCCACCACACTCTCCCTCTTTTCCAAAAGCCAGTATTGATTATTATTTGCTTTCTCAGCTGAGAGAGGCAATGAGTCCTCAAGGGAAAGCATATGCACATCCACTTTAAAATGTTAGGTATTTGATTTCTATTAAAGATTTATAAGTTTATCTTCACTAACTTGGAATTCAAGAGAGAAATTATTTGAGATTTGTTTGATTTTTTTTCAAACAAAAGGTTTATCATGGGCAACCAACCAAATCAACAAAAAAAACCTCACCCCCTCCTTTACAGACAAAGGCAATTTAAAATAAACCATTATTAGCTCCACATTATTCAGGCTTTAAATAAAATTCAATCCAAACATTAGTCACTATAAGAGATTTCAATTCCAAAGATGAAAGGAAGAAACCAGGGGTCACAACCATTAGGTCAACTTTGCATTCTATTCCTGTCAATCTTGACAGGAACTATATTTCAAAGACCTTAAAACTCTATTTAGAAAAGAGCACTTTTGTGCACATTTGCACTTCTGTGTTCATTCACAGCCAGTTTCACAGTGAAATTAACAAGATTCACAATAGCCAAAATCTGGAAACACAAGTGTCTAAGAACATATGACTAGGTAAAGAAACTAAGGTGTACACACAATGGAATGCCTGTGAAATGGAATACTATTCAGTTGGAAGATAAGATGATATTGTGCAATTACAAATTGGATTAACTAAATGGATGCTCTAAAGAGTGTCAACCAAATACATAGTTAATCAGAATAAAAATCAGAAGAGAGACAGATGTAGAATGAGTTATCTCATATGTGGGATATAAAGAAAAATAGTAAAGAAACAACAAACATTCAAAGGCAACAAACTGAGATGTGTTCTTTAATGGGAAGCACCTTTCACTATTGAGGATGTGGGAAGCGGACAGGGAAAGACACTGGAATACCCCCTGGCACTCTAGTGGAGGGTGTGGTGTTCAAATGTTTTATGCATGATGCCATTATCAATAATGCAAATCATGATTCCTGAAAGAAAACTTAAAACTAACAAACATAAGGTCCTGGGACAATGGGCTGGAGTCCAGCATGAACTTTCCACAGCATTTCAAATATTTCATGTGTTCATCCCCAATATATTGTCTTATATTCATCATTCCTAATTCTGTCCCTTTGTCTTTTCCCTCCCTCTTCAGCGTCTCTGATAAATTGTTGGAAAAACTTTTAAAAGTCCACTGTAAAACTTTCATAAAACTAAATAATCTCTTAATAATAATAACCAGTCTTCAATTATCAGCTTGTACATCTAGAATTATTTTTAGCCACTACACACCTGTCTAGACATTTAACAGAGAACAGAATTTCATTAACCATTTCCAATTGCCCAAGAAAATTCCAAGTCTAGTAAAAAGGGAGAGTGTCCTGCAGAAGCATGACACTTGGTAAAACCCTGGTTCATGGACATTTGGCAGTCAAAATTCTAACATGATCAAAATCATCATTATCCTCCAAATTATGGACTAGTCAGATTAGAGCTGCATTCTGAAGCTCTCTGCCTTCAGTCTGCAGACTGCAGATAAAAAAAAACCCGCAGAAGTCACCGTGAAAGTTTTTACTTTTAATTATGGCCATACAGAGTCATGATGTCCTTCTGGCTTTAATTTCCAATTAAACTTTACTTTTTAAATACCTGAACTTATCTCCCCTTGCCCCCAAACTTCTAAAACTTGCTTCTATTTGAGTGAAGTCTGAGGCACAGGTGATATTTTAAACACCGTTTGGAGTTCTTGACTATGCAAAAGCGACTTGAACTTTATATGTGGCCTCTTCCAGTATATATTAATGTCTATATCCAAAGTACCACTGCTAAAATAAAGATTTGTGGTTAATATTATGCCCTGTTTTTTTTTTTTTAAAAACACAAAAAAAATCATTGACTCATGAGTATGAAAATTGTGTTTCTGAGATTTAGAATTGCAGGTCTGTATATCCCAAACAAAAATTTTGCTGGGGACCTGCAAAGACTGTCGGCAGCAGACTGCCCTCAGCTGAATGATAAATGGCGATCAACTCAAATACACCTTTAACAATTTTGCTTTTTGCACTGTGCAAAGCTTGTACATGAGAGGAAGATTTGACGACTGAGTGTGGTGAATAATGAAAACATTAAATGCTAGTTAGTCTACAGTTTTATCTCCCAGTGAAAATGGGGTGAAACATCAAACACCTGATGTCCACCTTCTGTGGTTGATCCAAATTTTTACATTTTCAGTATAAGGGGTCTTGCTCAAATGATCATAGCTTAACAGAACTTTTCTATACCTGTGTTTTAAAGTGGTCAGAATGCAGCTGAATGTCTCCTGCACACCTTAAGAAAGTTTGATTCTTGGAGATAAACTCTTGGGGCCAAAGCTATAGGACAGTGGGTAGTGTATTTGTCTTGCACACGGCTGAATCGGGTTTGATCCCAGGCATCCCATATGGTCCCCTGAGTACCGCCAGGAGTAATTAATTCCTAAGTGAAGAGCCAGGGAGTAAGAAAGAAAAAAAAAACCTCTTGTACCCATTTGAAGGCAAAGGATTTAATAACATCCTCAGGTCAACAAAACTCTCTGGTGTTTTCCTTCCTACCAATTCTTTTATAAAACTCCAGAGAATATGCAAAGGTGACTTTAGTAAAAATTGATTGTAATTACATATTTCCCAAATGTTAGGGCCTATTTTGAACAGAGAGTTTCCAAAAAACACTGTCTTTTTCTTTCACTTTTCAAAACAGATTTATTAGAATATTTTAAGTCTATTTTTAAGCATAAGATTTAAGAAGAAATATACATTGAATTCCCAGAATAAGCCAGTAAACAGAACCTTAAATGTCTAAGCAATAATTCAGGGCTTGTATTTACATATAAATTAGGCTGAATACATCAAACAAAAATGTCATGACTTTTAGAAACAGTCATTAAATTCTGCACAATAACTTCGTATTCTTCTCTTTAATTATTAGCGTGGCTCAGTCCACATTTTCTTCAATAAGGATATTTCCAAATAGCTTTGTTTACCTTCATTTTCTATAAAATATTACCGCTTATACTAAGAGCTTAAGGAATTTTTACAACACAGAAATGATTCAAATTCACAATATTAATGTAAATGAAAGAATAGCACTCTTTTTCTTGTTAAGATATTTAAGGACTTTCCCTATATATGAATAGGCAATGGAGATGACTTCTCACATCTAAGAAGTTCAAGAGAGCTATAGCTGAGCTGATCATTATTTTCCAACATTTATTGCATGGCTAACAATAAAAAGAACAGATTTCCTATTTAGGACCCTTAGTTTAATTAAACAAATTATTGAAAATATGGAAGCACAAAGCTACAAGAAACCTGGAGTTCTGTTACTTTGTTTGTTTGTTGGGGCTCCTGGTAAGGCTCAGGGCTTCCCCCTGCTCTGCCCTCAGGGATAACTCCTGGCATGGTCAGGATCATACTGTGGTCACTTGATCACTTGACATCCCATTATTCCTGGATTTGCTTGATCAGGCTCCAGTAAAGTGTCCATTTGACCCTATCACGTGCCAGTGTAGTCCAATGGCATCTGCTTACTTCAGGAATACGGAAGAGCCTCAATCTGTTCGTAGAGGGTCTTGACAAAGAAGTCTGACCATCTTGTAGGTGAGCAGCCACGTGATCTTTTGATGTCCCATGGGATCCAGTCAGTAACAGCTCTAGTCCAGCTTTTGTCTCCAAATTGCATTATTACATGTCCAGCCATCCAGCCTAGGTTTGACATACAGTACCACAGTATGACCAAGCCCTTATTGTGGTACTGTATGTCAAACCTAGGCAGGCCACAAGCAAGACAAGTACCCTCCCTACTGTTTTATTGCTCTAGGCCCCCAAACCTGGAATTCTTAACTTTGCCAAAGTCAAATATATTAGATGTGAATAAAATTTAGCATATGAATTGATATCAAATTGTTCACTTGATCACTTGAATCCCATTATTCATCGATTTGCTCGAGCAGGCGCCAGTAACATTTCCATTGGACCCTATTGTTGGAGGACATGTTTAGCTAATCTGGGAGTTTTGTTGTTTTGCCCACACCCAGCTTAATCTTATTTAAGCCAAGGTTCATTCTAATGAGATCTCTCTTCTATGTAAACACTGCTAGAGGGTGTGGCAGTTACAGAAGTCACCTTGATTGAATAACTTCTGACTTATACATCTACTAAGACTTCTATGTTTTCTAGATTGGGCACAGCTCCTCTTTATACCCACTGCACCCAACGTGGGACAGTTAGAATTTACCAGGGGACTACCACCCTGGCTATGCTGAGACTAAAGGAAGACTATAGGAAGGATCATACTAGTTTGCTCTAAGCAGGCGAGTATGACCCTTTCAGTACATGAAAACAAGATACTCAGAATCACACTGGTGCAGATAATAATAAGGACCTTGTGGGTACCATCTAGATTACATGAAGCTCATGAAGTTAAGATGTGTTACTTTATATCAGCCCCCCCTCTCTCCAGTGTTTTTACATAAGAGATAATCTCGGGATTAGTCCTTGGTGTAACCTTTGTTTATACCTGCAATAGGGTTTGGCACTACACTCTGTTTAGGGTTCTTTGTTGGCATGACAATCTCCGATTGGATTACTTTGGTGTATATAAGGGGCTGACTTGAGGCCCCTTCACCTTTGCCTTTTGGGTCCCTCAGCCTTCAGCTTTTGGCTCCTTTGGCTTTTGGCTTTTGGCTTTTGGCCTTTTGCTCTTTGGTCTTTTGCTCCTTCTGGGTAGGACTCAGCTCGGGTGACATCCTCTCTCTTTGGTGGGAGACTTAGGCTCTTTTGTATGGTCTAAGTTTGGACCAGAGCTAGAGTTTGTTCATTATATTGGAGTGCTTTGGAAGAGCTTTTGTACTATTAAAAGCCATTTTTGGAACTGCACCAGACTCGTGAGTTTTCATCTTTCTCCGGCGTCCTCGGAGGTAGAAGACAACCTCTGTCCTGACACTGTCGGGGACCCCGGCGGACGTTCCCGACACCCTATCACTTGACAATGTAGCCCAATGGCATCTGGTTGATTCAGGAATATGAAAAGCCTCAAACCGTTCCTTCAGCGTCTTGACAAGGAAGTCTGACCATCTTGTAGGTGGGCGGCCATGTGATGTTTTGACATCCCGTGGGATCCAGTCGGTAATGGCTCTAGTCCAGCAGTTGTCTCCAAATCGCATTACATGTCCAGTCCATCTGATTTTCGATGCCTTGGTAAACGAGACAGCGTCCCTGATTCTGCAATAGCTACGGAGGTCAGAACTCCGTGATATGCCAAGCATAGTGCTTTCGATTCCTCTCTGGGAGATCCCAATAGCATTCTTATCCTGCTTTCGTAGGGCCCAGGTCTCTGAGGCATATGTTAATGCAGGGAGAACGGTGGAGTCAAAGAGATGTGCCCAGACCCAGAGGTTCTTTGTCCTTTTAGCTATTTCTTCGATGCCTTTGAAGGCATTCCATGCCGCTCTCTTCCTCCTGTGCAGCTCAGGTTTTAGGTCGTTCATCATGTTGATTTCTTGACCTAGGTACACATAACTGCTGCATTCAGAGATGTTTGTTCCATTGAGAGTGAATGGGGCCTCAGGAACTAGTTCATTTTTCATAAACATTGTTTTCTTTAGATTCAGCTGTAGACCTATCTTTCCACATTCTCGGTCAAAGTCAGCCAGCATTTGTGCCGCTTGGCTAATGTTTGGTGTTATTAGAACTGTCATCAGCGAAGCAGAGGTGGTGTAGTTGCCGACCATCTATCTTCACTCCCATTCCTTTCCATTCTAATTGTTGCATGATGTTCTCGAGGATGGCGCTGAAGAGTTTTGGTGAAATGGTATCACCCTGTTGAACCCCTCTTTTCACATTAATGATCACTTCTTTGTAGAATGGTGAGATCCTGGTGGTGAATCCGTAATACAGCTCACGAAGGATCTTGATGTATTGGGTTTGAACACCCTGTTTGGCTAGGGGCTTCGATGACTGCATCAGTCTCCACAGAATCAAATGCTTTCTGTAAATCAATGAACGTGAGACAGAACGGCATCTTGTACTCCCTACAAATCTCGATGAGCTTGGTTACTGTGTGGATATGCTCGATTGTGCTGAATCCTTTCCGGAAGCCTGCTTGCTCGCATGGTTGTCCTTCATCTAGTTTTCGGCTAATCCTGTTCAGGATGACTCGTGTAAACAGCTTGTAGATGACAGACAACAGGCAGATGGGGCGATAGTTGCCGATGTCGTGAATGTCTCCCTTCTTGAACAGTAGAACTGTCCTGCTGGTTTTCCATTGGGAGGGCACCTTGCATTCGGACAGGTAGCGTGTGAAGAGCCGAGCTAGTGTATTGATGAGTACCGATGGCAGATTCTTCAGGTGTTCGGTTCTGACTTTGTCTGGGTCTGGTGCTGTTCCCTTCTTTACCGACGAGATGGCATGTAGGATTTCAGAAGGGAGAACGTTAGGAATGACATATCCATCCTGTGGAATTTGGTATGTGGGCAGGTGGATGTGGCTATCAAAGAGATTTGAGTAGAAGTCCTGGATAATCTCTCCATTGCCTTTCTGAAAGATGTGATAGATCCATCAGGGTGTCGGAGGGCAGTCATCTTGGTCTTATAGTTGGCAAAGGACAGGCGATCAGTGCGAATGCTTTTCCCTGTCTTCTGCTGCATCTTCCATTATTTCTGCTCTTCTGTCTTTGAGGTCTTCTTTTATCGCTTCTCTGCACTGTTTAGCAAGCTTGGACGTTAGCATTTGGTCTCCTGAGGCTTGTGCCTTGCCACGTTGGCGAATGAGCTCAAGAGTTTCTGAAGACAGGCATTCTTTTATGTCTTTCTCTCTCTTGGCATTCTTCGCACAATCATGGAGGTGCTGAACCAGTCGGTTGTATTCTTCATCGATGTTGTCAATGATGGTATCTTCCCATGTTGCCGCAATGGTGCCAAAGAGTTCACAGTTGGTGGTCGTTCTGGCAGTCTCTTCTTAAAATTTGCAGCCTTTTCTCCCCGTTGCGGGAAGTAGAATTTTGCACAAAGGAGACGGTGGTCCGATCCTGTTTGGAATTTGGGGACGAGAGCTACATCGGTCAGATAAAACCATCAATTGAAGATGATGTGGTCAATTTCATTGTGGAACTGTCCGCCAGGAGATTCCCATGTCCAATGTTTCGCTTCAGCTTTCTGGAACTGTGAGTTCCCATGAATGGTCTTGGTGGACATGATAAACTCAGATAGTCTCTCACCCTGTTCGTTCCATTCTAGGCCATGGGTCCCCATGTGGAGTTCTTCAGCCGATCTTCTTGGTCCTATCTTGGCATTAAAATTACTGACTATAATCTTGTAGAAGGTGTGATCTTTTTTATAGAACTCCTCCAATTCCATGTAGAATTTCTCAATTTCCATCTTCTTTGTATGTGGATGTTGGTGCGTAGACAATGAAGATAGAAATTGCTGGCAGTGGGCCACATCTCTTCAAGTGTAATCGTCCTATTCAGTTTGTTAGGCATTCAAATGAATCAAATTGTTATCTGCAAGAAACAATATGTCACTGCAAGAAATTGCAATCTAATTATTTTTACTTTCTGTAAAAATATCAATACAGTAAGTGTGTAAAAATTAATTCTTTCAATATTATCAATATAATCTATAATTTTAGACTATCCTAAAAGCACTGATTATTTTCCACAAATGTTAAAGTATCATGAACCTTTGACTCTTAATAAATCCTAAACAATAATCCTAAATTTGAAATGAAATAGTTTGAATAAAAACTATTTATTAAATTTTAGGTAGTTGTAAAAATAAATATATTTTTAAATAGCAAAATATAAGGCAATATTTCACAAACTGGAGTATCAACTCCAGTTAGTAAAATGATAGTTATGTGTATAGCATAATACCATGTAATGAATAGAAGATAAGTTTAGTTTAGTTTAGTTTATGGAAGATAAATAAAGGGATGGAGAGATAAAGTGGTTAAGGTCTTTGCCTTAAATTCAACTAACTCTAGTTTGATTCTGGGCACTGCGTGTGGTCCCCCAAGCACCTCCATAATTCATCTTTAAGCACAAAGCCAGGAGTAACCCCTGAGCACTGTTGGGTGTGTTTCCAGAAGCAAAAATTATAGAATGTATTCTTAAAAGATAAAAATATCAACAGAATTGGAAAAATATCAACCAGCAAATATCAATTTTTATTATTTACTATAAATAATAAAAATTTTTAATTATGGAAATGACTAGAAGGAAATATACAACAGTATTAAAGATTTTGTCAGAGATCGTTCTACTTTTAGGTATTTAATATTTTTACATCACTAGCATTACTTTGAAAAGTATAAATCTTTTAAAAATATTTTATTTAAGCCCCATGGTTTATGATACTGCTAGTGAAGGCTTTCAGTTTACAGTGCTTCAGCCCCACACATTCCAGCAGATTGTGTGCTTCCACCATTTCAGGGAGCCCCTTAGAACAGTCCTACTCCTCCTTACTCCCGCCACAGTAAGCTCAGGTTTTCAACGAGCTCTCATATTCTGTTGCTTTTGGCCATTCACTTACTATTTGTTATTTACTTACTACTCTTCTTTATATCTCACATATGAGAGAAATAAGTCTTATCTATAGCTCCTCTATTGGTTGACTTTACAGTCCCTGATACCACGAGTTTCATGTTGTATTCCAGTGTGCATATGTGACATAGATTCTTTATCCAGTCAATCTTTTCCTGACGCTTGGGCTATTTGCAGGCTTGGGCTATTATGAATAATACAGGAGTGAAGATGTCTTTTTAGAAGAATTGCACTTGAGGCAACAACCTCAAGTAGCAAAGGAAGAAATTGCTGGGTCACATGAAAGTTCTATTTTCAGGGTTTTCAAAAAAATTATTTTATTATATCACCGTGAGATATACAATTACAAAGATGTTCACGTTTAGGTTTCAGTCATATAGTGTTCCAGCACCCATCCCTCCACCAGTGCCCACTTCCCACCACCAATGTCCCATGATTCCCCCCCCCTCTCCCAGCCTACCTCTATGACTGGCACTTTGCCTCTTCTCTCTCTCTTTATCTCTCTCTCTTCCTTCTCTTATACACTGTAGCTTGCAATACATACATTTAGAGGTTATCGTGTATATTCCTTTTGCCTATGTTCAATGCTCAGTTCTAGGCTGCTATTATTATTTCCAATGATTATTAGCACACTGGTCCCTTCCCTATATTACCTAACCTCTGACTCCCACACACTTGTGGTAGATTCCACCCACTGAAAAGACCTCCTGATCCATGTTTTGCCTGGCCTTGGATATTGTTATCATGCTTTTTTATATTCCTCAAATAAATAGAGTCATTCTATATCTGTCTTTTTCCTTCTGGTTTATTTCACTCAGCATGATCCTCTCCATGCCCATCCATTTATAGGCAAATTTCATAACTTCATTTTCCCTAACAGCTGCATAGTATTCCACTGTGTAGATGCACTACAGTTACTTAATCCAGTCATCTATTCTTGGGCACTCTGGTTGTTTCCAGATTCTGGCTATTGTGAATAGTGCAGCTATGAACATAGAAGTGCAGATAGTGTTTCCCTTGTGTGTTTTTGGCCTCCCAGGGTATATTCCCGGTAGTGGTACGGCTGGGTCAAATGGGAGCTCAATGTCAAGTTTTTGGAGGAATGTCCATATTATTTACCCAAAAGGCTGTACCAGTTGACATTTCCACCGACACTGCATAATAGTCCCTTTCTCCCTGCATCCACCTCAGCACTTGTTGTTCTTGCTCTTTTGGATATGTGCCAGTCTCTGTGGTGTGAGATGATATCTCACTTGATCACATTTGACATCCCGTTATCCATTGATTTGCCTCAGCGGGCACCAGTAATATTTCCATATGACCCTATCACGTGCCAGTGGAGCCCAATGGCATCTGGTTGTTTCAGGAATATGAAGAGCCTCAAACTGCTCGTTCAGGGTCTTGATAATATTTCACTGTTGTTTTTATTTGCATCTCTCTGATGATTAGTGATGATGAGCATTTTTTCATACTCCTTTTGGCCATTCGAATTTCTTCTTTCTGGAAATTTCTGTTCATTTCTTCTCCCCAATTTTATTGGGATATTTTCAGTTTTTTGAGGAGTGTCCCTTATTGTCTTCCCAATAGGATGGACCTGTTGACACCCCCACCAGCAGTGAAGGGAAGACTCCTTTTCCCCCTGTTTGCAAATTTCAGGAAACCAGAAAGTCATATTTTTCTTTTAGCAGAAACTTAGAAGCTTAAACTATACAGACCATATTTTATTTTAAATAATAACCAGAATAATGAATTAACAGATTCAATAACTATTATATACAACCAAATATCATGAACTATAATGAAAACAGAAGAAAATAACAAGAAAAACATTAGTAGAGACAAAATGACAGGAAGAGAAAAAGTAAGAGACAGAGACCAAACGTCAGATGCCATAGCTGCAGTCTCAGAATAAAAGGAAAATACTAAAACAGAATATGCAATATACAATAGAAACAGTTTTCCAAAACTGATGAAAAACATCAATCCATGTATCTAAAATTTTACCAAAAAAGAGATAAAGGCAAAACTCAGAAAGTTTGCTTGTACAAATGAGCAATATGTTCTTGAACAAGATATTTTAATCTCCCTGAACATGTTTCATATTTGTAGAACAAAAGACTTGGATGATACTTATAAGAATTAATAAAATCTCCAAAAACAGTTATTATTTTGTGATCTTGCAGTCATTTCCAAATTCTTGAATAAAAACGTTTCCATATTATTCAGCAATGGCCTAAGACTACATTTTATCTTGACTATAAAGTTTTGTTATAGGCACTCTTTGAATTGTTTAACAAAGCCAAGTCATTTTTATTAAAATACATTATTAAAATATTCATATGCTATCTGATGCATAATATATGTGTGAAAAGATTTCTTAGTTTTTAATAAGAGCAACATGAACTGGATTTATTACTATATTGTTTTACTACCACTTGATAAAGAATTAATTAAGGAATACAAAACAAATAAAATTCAATGAAAGAAATCTTTCTTGGATTATAAATATAATAATACAGCTAGCATTATACAGGTAAGATTATTAATATAATGATAAATATAGAAACATCACTATTATATATTCTAAATTTATATAGGTTCTGATATTTAATGTAATTAAATTAAAGTTGTGATGTTTATCAGTGTAAGTTTATTAACAGCATCAATTTGTAAATACAACTAAAATAAATGATAGGAACAGTATTATTTTATCTAAACAATTTCAATAATCCCTAAATAATCTATTTTTAAGATAGAAGAAACATTAAAAAAGGTGAAACTAAAAATAAATAATAATAATTGATATTTTACTTGTATGCCTTAGACAACAGGCTTTTTTATTTGTCTGCTTGGATCAGAAACGTTTTATGGATTCATTATTTTCTTGAAATAAGATAGTTCTCATTACCATTGATGAAAGCAGAATAAGTTTCCCACCAATCTGGTTTCCACTTTTACTGAGGCTTTATAATCACCTCTTAAGACTTTTGTAAATAAGAAGCTTATTCATCACAATGAGGAGAACACACTAGAAGAATTTCTTAAATATATGACTCAAAGGTAATTTGGCAAAGGTCTTTTTATTACGAAAGTAGAAATAGAAATACTCTCTGATTTCCAATATATAATGATATGCAAATTAAATGCTTCTCTCTGTTAAACATCAGAAGGGTCAACGTATAAGTTATTCTCTAATATTCAGATTCATGCTTTGAATTTAAAATTCTAATTCCATAGTTCATTTCTCTCTTTCCTCACCACTGAAAATATCTGCTCTGGCCTTCCTTGGATCATTTTCTTAGAAGATGAGAGACTGAAATTTGGCTTTTCCTAGCTTTCCCAAAGTACTGCATTTGCCATTTCCATTTGAGGACCAGTAGGTCTTATTAATCATGCAAATGTGCAAAATATTTAAAAACACTGAAAAATCTTTAGATTAATTTCAAGGGAATTTGGTGTTGTAAACTAATATTAATATCTAGGGCAGGGAAAAGTCAAGCATATAAATAAGGCTAGAGTCATTTAAAGTCATCTATGGAGAATACAGTTTACAAAGAATTATCATCTGTGAAAATCCAACTGTCACCTTATAAGGTCAGCAAAGTGCATAGTTGACATTTAGCAAATATAAGCCCCATGCAATTGTTTTGCAGCTTTAATCTAATTATGCACTTTATACAAAAATGTGGATAGGAAATACTGCCAAGTAATTCAGGTAAGTAGAAATAGTTATTCATAGGGCCTCTCAACAAAGAACATTTTACATGTAAAACTAATGATAATGAGTTCAAAGCACTACAGGCAAAATCCATAACAATAACCTGGACATAAAAGTTGGGAATGGACTCCTTAGTTCCATGCTAAGTATGGGTATTTTTGGCTAGTGTGTGTCTCCATCTTTCCAATCCCTTTAAAGGTGGATGTTTTCTCAGCATCCAACGTAGGAATTACTCAAAAATTTCTTTAGGCTTCTCATCAAAAATTGATCTGTAAGCAGTTGTGTATTCAGTGTGAGATGAGAGGAGAGAAATTAGAAACTTTCTGTGTTACTATCTCATGACCTCAGTTTTTTTTGTTTGCTTCTTAGTTTTGTGGCCACATCCTTCAGTGCTCTGAGCTTACACCAGGTTCTGTTCTCAGAGATCATTCCTGACTATGCTTAAAGGGACCATATGTGATGCCAGAGATGAATCTGGATTGAATGCTTACAAGGTAAATGCCTTAATCCAGGTCTCCATATCTCTCCAGTCCTCTCATTCACCTTTTTATCCATCCAGTTCACTAAAATAGTAAATTCTCAATGAAAATTTATTGATTAGATTTAAAAAAAACTATTACAAAGCCATTTAAAATAATAGTGATAAACCAGTCTCTGATCATTTTGGCAAATATGTTCTAATATTTTTTCATATAAATCTAAAAGGAAATAACTTTCTCAACATTGCTAAATAAAGTTTTCCTCCACTTAGAAAACTAAAATTCAACTAACTTAGCAAATTTAAATGTGTTTACTGCAGCTATATAAAGTACACTAAAATAGCTGCTACTGTCATAACAGAGAGTAGTTAATAATAGAGTAGTTGAATGGGATCTACTTTTTTTTTTTTTTTGCTTTTTGGGTCACACCCGGCAATGCTCAGGGTTTCTCCTGGCTCTGCACTCAGGAATTACTCCTGGCGGTGCTCGGGGGACCATATGGGATGCTGGGGATCGAACCTGGGCCGGCATGGGCCGGTCGTGTGCAAGGCAAACGCCCTACCCACTAGGCCATCACTCCAGCCCCTGGAATCTACTTTTGAAGTGTATTTGGGGACCTAAGTATGGGTCAATAAATAGTTCATGGAAAACAGTAAAACAAAATCTACTATCTAGAACTTTAATTTTACCCACCACAAATATGTTTTTAAAAGACTTTCTTTGGGGGAAAATGAAATTTTCTTTTACTATAAAATTTTTGCAAAAAGTTTCTATAAGAAAATTTAAAGTTGATTGCAAAGGTTTCAAGCCGCATCAGTAAATAATGGTAAGACTAGAAGAGTATTATTTTAGCTGAGTGCATCGTTTGTAGACTCCTCCCACTTTCCAAAAGTAGTCATTTGCTTTTTATGTTTCTGACTGCCCTTGTTTCTCCAGACTCATCCATTTATCCAACTTCACTGAACTATTTCACAGCAGTTTCTACTGAGCTCTATGTTTCCAAGGCCCATGCTATGGTAAGGATTTGGGGTTTTATTCTAAATACTGTAAGACACAAAAAAAGAGACTGCAAATCACAGTGGTTAGAACAGAATATTAGGAACCAGAACGTGGAAAGCAGATTGAATGCTAAGAGCAAGAGGTTTGGTAGTGACCAAAGGAGAAAAAAAATTTACTCCAGTGAGTGGTGAGGAGCTGGGTAGGTAGGTAATGGGCAATAGGGGTAGGTAGTGGGACAATACAACTTGGGATAAATTGCTTATGGGATAAGAATGTTTAAATGAAAAAACTGAAAATAACTCCCAAGTTTAGAACTCAAGGTCCAAGCAGGCACACTAATGACTGATGATGTAACCAGATGTAAGGTGTGAGAACAGAAGGGGAAAATAAGGGGAAAGAAGGGTGCAAATTAAAGTTTGTTGGTATATTTAAGAAAAGTGACGTGAAATGGAGATAACAATGAAACAGAGAGGAATGAGCAGCATATTATGCTGACCACTAACCATAATTTTTAAAGTACGACAAGTGAATTTTAAAGCATCTGTCAGAATCTTTTCATTCACTGTAAAGAAACAACTTTCTAAAGTTCAGCAGTTCTTGAAATCCTAATTTACAGAATTTGGTTCATAATTCTTGAAATTAAGGCTCAGCAAGGGTTTAATATTACATGAGCAATCAGATACAGCATCAAAGTTCAAAAAATCAGTGACTTGCATAAGCCATGTCTGCAGGGATTTTAGATTTCTGATTAAACTATATATATATATATATATATATATATATATCATATAATTTGGGGTTAAATTTTTCTCCTCTTCTGATTCCACAGTTTTAATCTCAGAGAAGAAACAAGACTTAGCATACTGAGCATGCCATGCAGTCTAAAAATATAAAGATCTAACTTGAATAAGTATTTTTTGGGGGTGGCTATACCCTAAACACATTCAAATAATCTAAACTTTCCAGTATTAGAAACAAGCATAGAAAAAAGCATAACAAAGAAATAAGCTTAAATTATAAACTATCTTAAAATAGTGACAATGAATAATTAATAGCAAAATAATAAATTCACCAGGAAGTGATAAAATGTATGTTTGGGATTTTTCCATTAAAATTATTTTAATGCTATTATAACAATATTTTAAAAGCAAAAAAGGACATAAACTCTCTCAAGAGAAATAATAAAGAGAATAAGATACAGTTCCAACTACTACTCATCGCCGTTTCAAATGTATGATTGAAGCAAGTCACTTATGTAGCAGAATCTTATTTTCTTCACAATTAAAATGGTATAATCCCATTCATCAAAGTGTTACTATGAATCTCAATAAATAGTTAAAGGGGGAGGCTCTTTTGCTATTATCTCTATGTGCCACAACCACTAGAGACAGCAAGAATGACTTGGAGAGCAAGATAATGATGATAAGCCACAAATGGTCATAGTAGGAAACTTCTGGTCATTAATGACTTACTTTCACTTCTTAAAATTGAATTGACAGGCTAGTCTTTAGTAACCAAATTAAACATTGTTTAATCATATGCTTCCAAATGTGAAAACACTGTGCTGAAGAGAGACACTCAAACTGTGATCCGAAATTAAGGAAGTCATCAGACATAAAGTAGAATTGATGTTTTATAAAGTATGAATTTCTCTTTATTCCCCTATTTCTGCAATGCTTTTTCCCTTCCTCCATTCTTTTCCCCAAGAAATGAGTTTATTTAGATAGAAAGTTCGTTTATTTTAGAGAACCTAAGTAAATTAGATTATGCCTCTTTCACAATATAATATAAACTATTATATAGTCTAAAATAGCATGTGTATATTAAATTTATATATTTATATTATATTTATATCTGTTATATGATATATATATTTTACATATTTCACTTGTCTTCCTGTTGTTCATTAATTTGCTCGAGCAGGCGCCAGTAACATCTCCATTTGTCCCTGTTCGTGTGCTAGTATACTCCAAGGGCCTCTGCTAGCTCCAGAAACATGAAGAGCCTCAAACCATCCCTTCAGGTCATGAGAATGAGGTCTATTATTATTACTGGTTTTGGCATATCAAATACTACACAGGTAGCTTGACAGACTCTGTCATGTGGGTGCTCAAAGTTTTTGCATTTACTGCTGTACCGCGCCACACAGAAATGGGCGAGCCGGTAGCAGCTCCATCTGTGTCTGGCTTGAGATTGGCTTCTCTCTTGGGTCGAGCTCTGATAAGCTGTGGAATCAGGAAGTTGAAAATGGTTGCCATCATGATGCAGAGATTCTTTACCAGTGAAGCCCAGGAAGCAGTCTATCAGTATGGTCCTCCATAAAAAAAAAGAATAATAAGATCACATATTTATATATAATATATTTATAGATTATATGATCACGTATACTTAAATTACATAAACAAATTAGATTATCCATATCACACAAGATGATATAAACGATTATATAGTTCCACAGGATGGATATGTCATTCCCAATGTTCTCCCTTCTGAAATCCGACATGCCATTTCGTCAGTAAAGAAGGGAACAGCGCCAGGCCCAGACAAAGTCAGACCTGAACAACTGAAGAATCTGCCGTCATTACTCATCAATACACTAGCTCGGCTCTTCACACTACCTGTCTGAATACAAGGTGCCCTCCCAATGGAGAACCAGCAGGACAGTTCTACTGTTCAAGAAGGGGAGACATTCACGACATTGGCAACTATCACCCCATCTGCCTGTTGCCCATCATCTACAAGCTGTTCACTAGAGTCATCCTGAACAGGACTGGCAGAACACTAGATGAAGGACAACCATGCAATCAAGCTGGCTTCCAGAAAGGAAACAGCACAATCGACCATATCCACACGGTAACCAAGCTCATTGAGGTTTGTAGGGAGTACAAAATGCCGCCCTGTCTCACCTCTCATTGATTTAAAGCCTTTGATTCTGTGGAGACTGAAGCAGTCATCGAAGCCCTCGCCAAACAGGGCTTTCAAACACAATACATCAAGATCCTTCGTGAGCTGTATTACGGATTCACCACCAGGATCTCACCATTCTACAAGGAAGTGATCATTGATATCAAAAGAGGGGTTCGGCAGGGTAATACCATTTCACCAAAACTCTTCAGTGCCACCCTCGAAAACATCATGCAACAATTAGAATGGGAAGGAATGGGAGTGAAGATAGACAGTTGGCAACCGCACCACCTCCACCTCCGCTTTGCCGATGATATCGTTCTAATAATACCAAGCATTAGCCAAGCGGCATAAATGCTGGCTGACTTCAACCGAGAATGTGGAAATATAGGTCTACAGCTGAATCTAAACAAAACAATGTTCATGAAAAATGAACTAGTTCCAGAAGCCCATTCACTCTCAATGGAACGGATATTTCTGAATGCAGCAGTTATGTGTACCTAAGTCGAGAAGTCAACATGATGAACGACCTAAAACCTGAGCTGCGCAGTAGGAAGAGATCGGCAAGGAATGCATTCAAAGGCATCGAAGAAATAGCTAAAAGGACAAAGAACCTCCCTCCACCTTTGGGCACATCTCTTCAACTCCACTGTTCTCCCTGCATTAACATACGCCTCAGAGACCTGGGCCCTATGAAAGCAGGATGAAAATGCTATTTGGGTCTCCCAGAGAGGAATCGAAAGAGCTATGCTTGGAATATCACGCCTCACTGATAAGTGAGAGAAGGAATCGCAGCTCCAACCTCCGTTGCTATTCCAGAATTAGAGATGCTGTCTCATTTGCCAAGGCATCGAAAATCAGATGGGCTGGACATGCAATGTGATTTGGAGACAACCGTTGGACTAGAGCTGTTTACTGACTGGATCCCACGGGATGTCAAAAGATCACGTAGCCGTCCACCTACAAGATGGTCATTCTTCTTTGTCAAGACCCTGAAGGAATGGTTTGAGGCTCTTCATATTCCTGAATCAACCAGATGCCATTGGGCTACATTGGCACGTGATAGGGTCCAATGGAAATGTTACTGGCGCCCCTCTCGAGCAAATCAATGATCAAGTTATATAAATAGGCAACCTCAAATTATTTATCTCAAGGGAAATATGTATTTACTGACTTGAAATTTATGAATTTTTATACACTTACTTTATTGCCTAAGTCATATAAAGCTTGGCCTTTTAGATCCCCCACATTTTTTTTTGTTTGAGTTTTAACTTTTTTTAAAGCACCATGATTTACAAAGTTATTCATGCATGGGTCTTAGACACTATGTTCCAGCAGCATCATCAGTGTCTTCTTCCCTCCACCAGGGTTCCCTGGTTCCCTCCCATTGTCCTCCCCCAGCCCCCACCTGCCTCCATAACAGGCACAGTTTCAATTTTGTCTGTTGAAGCTTGGGACTCTTGTTTTCAGTGTCATTGACTCTGTGGCTTGTATGTTTAGCTATACTACTCCTTACAACACGAATGTACTTGGATCCTCTTGCCCCTTGTCCCTACTGCTTCCTCTAAATATAATTTTGAAGAAAATCTGTATAAATAAAAAGTAAAATATATAAGAAAATAAAATGTAAGATATATAACCCTCAAAAAACTAGAGATAAAGAATAAGGAAACCAGGATAAAACAGAAAGGAGAAAGGGAGGGTGGAGAGTAAGCAAGGACAAGGCATGGTGCTACATGGGTGAGTAAATGCAGCCATGATCATAACTGATGCAAATGGATTTAATGTGTCTACTAAAAAGTATTGAAAATGCCCAAATAAAACAGAAAGTCAATGGTGACATCACAACAGAAAAAACAGAAATTCAAAAGATCATCAGAGGTTATTTTGAAAACCAGTATGCAACAAAACATGAGAACCTAGAAGAAATGGATAAATTCCTGAATAAATTCCTATAACCTCCCACGATTGAAACAAGAATACCTCCAATACCTAAATAAGCCTATCACCATGGGGGAAATTGAAACAGTAATTAAAAGTCTGCCCAAACACAAAAGCCCAGGTCCAGACGGGTTCACTGGCGAGTTCTACCAAAACTTTAAGGAGGACCTACTGCCAGTCCTGTTCAAGCTCTTCCAGGAAATTGAAGAAACAGAAACACTCCCAAACAGCTTTTATGAGGCGCATATCACCCTGATACCCAAACAGGGAGAGACAATACAAAGAAGGAAAATTACAGACCAATCTCCTTGATGAACACAGATGCTAAGATCTTCAACAAAATACTAGCAAACAGAATCCAAAGACTCATCAAAAAGATCATACATCATGACCAAGTAGGATTCATCCCGGGAATGCAAGGATGGTTCAACATTCGCAAATCAATCAACATAATACATCACATCAATAAGAGAAAAAATGAAAAACATATGGTCCTATCGATAGATGCAGAAAAAAGCATTTGACAAGATCCAGCACCCATTCATGATTAAAACCCTCCAGAAAATGGGAATTGAAGGAAGCTTCCTCAAGATAGTCAAAGCCATCTACCAAAAGCCCACAGCGAGTATCATCTCAATGGGGAAAAATTGAAAGCCTTCCCCTTAAGATCAGGAACACGACAAGGTTGCCCTCTCTCACCTCTTTTATTCAATATAGTACTGGAGGTACTCGCCATAGCAATCAGAGAAGAAAAGGATATTAAGGGCACCCAGATAGGCAAGGAAGAAATCAAGCTATCATTATTTGCAGATGACATGATATTATACCTAGAGAACCCTAAACTCTCGACCCAAAAACTCTTAGAAAAAATAGATATGTATAGTAGAGTGGCAGGGTACAAAATCAATACCCAAAAGTCGGTGGCTTTCTTATACACAAATAACTAAAGAGAAGAAAGAGATATTAAGAAATCGATTCCATTTACAATTGTGCCACAGAAAATCAAATACCTAGGAATCAGCTTAACCAAGTGTGTAAAGGACCTATACAAAGAGAACTACAAGACACTGCTTCAAGAAATAAAAGAGGACATGAGGAAATGGAAACACATTCCCTGCTCATGGATGGGGGAGAATTAACATTGTCAAGATGGTAATACTCCCTAGATCTTTGTACAGATTCAATGCAGTTCCTATAAGGATTCCCATGACATTCTTTAAAGAAATTGACCAAACACTCCTGAAATTCGTATGGAATAATAAACCCCCACGGATAGCTAAAGCAATCCTTGGGAAGAAAGAAGATGGGAGGCATCACCTTTCCCAACCTCAAACTGTACTACAAAGCAGCAGTAATTAAAACAGCATGGTACTGGAATAAAAACAGACCTGTGGACCTATGGAATAGAGTTGAGTATCCTGACACCCACCCTCAAAGGTATGATCAGTTAATATTTGATAAAGGTGCAAAGAGTCCAAACTGGAGTAAGGAAAGCCTCTTTAACAAGTGGTGCTGGGAAAACTGGACAGCTACATGTAAAAAAAATGAATTTGGACCTTTGTCTAACACTTTGCACAAAAATCAGATCAAAATGGATTAAAGATCTCAACATCAGACCTGATTCCATAAAAGTACGTTGAAGAAAATATAGGAAAATCCCTCCACAACATTGAAGCTAAAGACATCTTCAAAGGTGAAACACCATTAACAAAGCAACCAGAAGAAAATATAAATATATGGGACTACATGAAACTGAAGAGCTTCTGCACCTTGAAAGAAACAGTGACCAAGATAGAAAGACAGTCCACAGAATGGGAAAGAATATTAACCCAATACCCACCAGATAAGGGGTTAATATCCAGGATATATCAGGCACTGGTACAGCTATATAAGAAAAAAACAGCTAACCCCATTAGAAAATGGGGGAGAAGAGATGAACAGAAACTTTGACAAGGAAGAAATCCGAATGGCCAAAAGGCATATGAAAAAATGTTCATCACTAATCATCAGAGAGATGCAAATCAAAACAACAATGAGATATCACCTCACACCACAGAGAATGGCCCATATCCAAAAGGGTAAAAGCAACAAGTGCTGGTGTGGATGTGGGAAAAGGGGACTCTCATACACTGTTTGTGGGAATATCGACTTGTACAACTTTCTGGAAAACAATATGGACATTCCTCCAAAGACTAGAAATTGAGCTCCCCTTTGACCCAGCCATACCGCTCCTGGGAATATACCCTGGAAAGCCAAAAACTTTTATTTTCATAGCAGCACTATTCACAATAGCCAGAACCTGGAAACAACCAGTATGCCCGAGAACTGATGACTGGATAAAGAAACTGTGGTACATCTACACAATGGAATACAATGCAGCTGTCAGAAAAATGAAGTTGTGAAATTTTCCTATAAATGGATGGACATGGAGAGAATCATGTTGAGTGAAATTAGTCAGAAGTAAAGAGAGAGACATAGAATGACTGCATTTATTTGCATGACATAAATATACCAGGTGATCTTACCAAAAGTGGAACTTACCACAAGCGTGGGAGTCAGAGGTTTGGTTAGATAGAGAAGGGAATATGTGTGAATAAATGTCAAAAGGGCTGATACCAACATAGAACTGAGTATTAAATACAGACAAAAAATGCAAATGATGGCTTCTAAGTGTATCGTAGTGCAACCCACAATGTGTGGGAGGAGGAGAGAGAGAGAGGAGAGAGAGAGGAGATAAAGAACCTGCCATTTAGGCAGGATGTGGGAGGGGGGAGGGATTGGGGACATGGGCGGTGGTTGAGGGGCACTGGTGGAGGGCGGGGTGCTGGAACACTGTGTGACCGAAACCCCAAGCGTGAACAACGTTGTAATTGTATATCTCACTGTGGTATAATAAAAGGTTAAAAAAAAAACAGAAAGTCAAACCCCACTATATGCTTTTAGGAACAACAGAAAAAGAAAACTCTATGTCACACAAATACAAATATCCAAAGGAAGTCTATGTTAAAATGTTAGTATTCATCAAAAACACTATGATAATAATAAGGGACACAATCATGAATAAAAAGGGAAATCATAAACCTATATTTAATGTATTTTTATATTCTTATCAGGAGTAATAGATTGTCGGGGGATGCCACTGGGGTCCCCGACAGTGTCAGGGCAGAAGTTCTCTTCTACCTCCAAGAACGCCAGGGGGACGGATGAAAATTCACGAGTCCAGTGCAGTTCCAAAAAGGGTTTTAATAGTACAAAAGCACTTCTACAGCAATCCAATATAATGAAAGAACTCTAGCTCTAGTACAAACTTAGACCATACAAAAGAGTCTAAATCTCCCACCAAAGAGAGAGGATCTCACCTGAAAGGATTCCTACCCAGAAGATGGAAAAAAGGCCAAGGCCTCAAGTCAGTCCCCTTATATACACCAAAGTAACCCTATCTGTGACAGGGAGGGTCCCGTCAACCAAGAACCCTAAACAGATTGTAGAAGGGCGGTGCCACACCCCTACTACAGGTATAAAAAATGGTTATGCCAAGCACTAATCCCTTCTGCCGGGATTATCTCTTATGTAAAACACTGGAGCGAGAGAGCTGGTATAAAGTAATACATCCTAATTTCATGAGCTTCATGTAATCTAGATGGTACCCACAAGGTCCTTCTTATTTATTATCTGTACTAGGGTGATTTTGAGTATCTTGTTCTCTGTATACTGAAAGGGTCACACTCCCCTGCTTGAGAGCAAACTAGCATGATCCTTCCTATAATCTTCCTATAGACTCAACGTAGCCAGGGTGGTAGTCTCCTGGTAAATTCTAACTGTCCCAGGCTGGGTGCGGTGGGTATAAAGAGGAGCTTTGCCCAATCTAGAAAACATAGAAGTCTTAGTAGATGTATTAAAAGTCAGAAGTTATTCAGAGTCAAGGTGACTTCTGTAATTGCCACACCCTCTATCAGTGTTTTCATAGAAGAGAGATCTCATTAGAATGAACCTTGACTTAAGTACATGTAAGTAGATTAAGCTGTGAGTGGGTAAAATAGCAAAGCTCCCAGACTAACTAAGCCTGTCATCCAACAACAGATCAGTCAAAAAAATTTAAACCTGTAAGCTACTTGAACTAACACACCTCTGAAAAAATTTCCTCAGTAGATATCAAATACATATCTTTATATCAAATATGATATATAGATATCAAATATATATATATCTCCTTTGGATACACATGATATATTTATAATACTTGATAAGATATTAATAAATTAAAAGATATATTCAAAAATCTGAAGTTCTGAGGGTAGAAAAATTATCTGAAGAGAGTGCAATTAATGTACAAATATTGATGCCATAGAACTGCAAACAGGGCCCAGGGAATAACTCTGGGCCTGAATACATGAGTACATGTATGAGGCCCTTGTCAGCACAACACATGACCTCAAAAAGTTTTCAAGGAGTGGCCAGGTGGTTCTTAGCACTACTCCTGCGGCACTGAACCATCAGCCAACACAGCCAGCTCCATGTGATAGGGGCCCCAAAGAAATGCTGGGTTATACCCCACAGCTCCCCCATCCACCACACGTCCCCCCAGAAAAAAAACCCTCATGAACAACTTAAATGCCCAAACTGAAAAAATGATGAATCAGTTGTGGTACATATGTATGAGGACAGAAGGGGCTAACATAAATGAATTAGAAATATATGTTAACCTGAATAACTCTCCACGATATAGTAAGTGATTATTCTGCAGAGGGCTAATGGCAGTATGGAAATTTTATGTTTAGCTATGTAAATATTAAACACCTGAAATATAACGGATATGACCTTAAATATAAAAATAAAAATAATGTTTGTGGTAGCTTCTGGGAATGGTTAGAAGTCCTTAGGACTTGGAAGAAGCTTTTAAGTTTGTTTTACCTCTAGAACAACAGTAAAGTATCATGATATGGAGGATAGGCTCAGGAAATGCCAGTGATACATAATGGGGTGGGGGGGGCTCTCATTACTGCTTGAACATGTGCATGGCTACCATGTCCTTCAGAGATGGCAAAAATCAGCCTGTTCAGCTGCATGCAGGAGGCTGTGGTCTTCTATGAAGGCATTGGGAGACAGCTAGGTTTCTGCAGCACTGAATTTGGGTCTCTAAGGATGAAGTCAAGAATTTTGAGAGAAAAGCAGGGGGTTTGACTCAAATGGTTGGAGCACATAGAAAAGCCTGGAGCAGGAATTCCCAGACTGCATGGTCCCACAAACACTTACTGATCAGGACTGAGCACAAGTACAAATCACCTTCCGTTGAAATGATTGGCGTTCTCAAGCAGCAGCATGTGGGACATTGTCCTTTAAGGGATGGTTGGTGCCCAAGTAAAGAGCCTTGATTCTGATTCATTTCCATCTGGGGAACACTTTTGTATGTGAACTCTGTTCCTTGTAAGGTAGTGTGCTATCCCCGAGGAATTTAAGAGCCAATAGGACACTATACTTAATGTTTTGAAACTATGCCAGGATGTGTTTCAGCAAAATAGATTTTAAATTCATTATTTTTTTAGAACTCCTCTCAGATCGATTACCTGAGCCTAATGCTGCAGGCTGGAGTACACTAGCTTTCAAGGAGGCCCTGTGGGTTAGATGTGTTCAGTCCCTCATTCGGCATGTTGGAACCTAATTTTACTCTCACCCATTTAACTGTCTAATTCCCTATTTTACCATTTACTCATTTAAATATTCTCAGTAAAATAAATAAAAGATAACAATTACTGTGTAAGTAACTACAACATGCCAGTCACTGAATTTACAAATAGAAAAACTGTGACACAGAACATATTGGCTTCAACTTTTGAATTCAGGCAAAACTTTTCACCCAGGGCTGGAGAGATAATACAGAGGCTAGGGCACTTGCCTTGCAAGCAGTCAACCCCATGTTGACTACTACTCATGTTCCTATATGTTTTGGTCAATCCCAGAATCCCAAATGGCTCCCTAAGCCCCACCAAAGATGATCCCTGAATACAGAGCCAGAAGTAAGCCCTGAAAACCAACAGGTATAGTCCCAAAAAACAAAGAGGAAAGAAAAAAGAGAGGAGAAATGAAAAAGGAAAGGAAAGGAGAGTGAAAGAGAAGAAAGAGTTCACCCTTTCTTCAAGGGGTGACTTCCAGACCATCTTTGTTATCCAATAGGACAACAGCTGGTAGTTTTATCTGCCCCTCCTCTATGACTGTGATGCTTGAAAGTAGACTAAGCTGTCACAACTACAGAGAAAGCATTCTGAGTCAAAGGAGAAGACAAACACCAGACTGCTTTGTGTCCTCATGCCCTACAGGGCCTTTGAGAACATCCAGCTTAAGTGGAGTAAAGAGCAGCAATACAGCATCTAGAAATGGTCTTTGACTCCCAAGGCCCTCAACGTTAACCTCCGCCTCTACTGTTCACCACCACTGTTGACTGCAATACCCAAAGTGACATACCATGGTCTGAAACACATAAACAAGGTCCCTGTCTTGGTCTCAGTCATCTTGATGAGCAAATTGGGCAATGAAGATGTGGTGAAGCTGGTGATGGAGCACCTGGCATAAACATCTCAGCACAAATTCAACCTGGCTTATCAGTTCCCTCCAACCTAGGACTAAAGCAGAGTCTGCTGCTGCAGAGGAAGACAAAAGGTTTCTGCACTGCCAACTAAAGGACAGCCACACGTTGGGTCAGACCCACCATCAAAAGCAACAAGTAGGGGGAGGTGGATCCAGTGTGGCTGACAGCAATACTGACAGTACCAGAGGGCTTTGCAAGGACTTACAGGGATAGTAACAAAGCCATCTTGTGGGTTTTTTTCCAACTCCAACTCAATTAATACATCGTAAGGAAGTTTAAGAGTCTTCCATCTCATTGTTGAGATGAACATAGATGCTCTTCTTAATCTTTTTCTTAATCTGGATATTTAAAACCTATTATTAAAAGGGCAGGCAGGTGTAGCTTGCTTAATAATAGATTAAGATGATAAAATAGACCAGTTGAAGTTTTGAACAATAGCAGTGATTTCATGTTCCTACATGTTTTGGTCACCTTTTCTACAGAAGGGCAAAGCAAGGAGACTGCAGAATTAGCTGGACTCACGTGGTCAAATCATTTTGAAAAGAGTTTTGTTAAACTATGTCATACCGAGTCTGCAGAGGAAATTTAATGATGATTCTGGGAATATGAAGAACTTGAGGATCTTCTGAGATCTTCTTGCAAAATTCTGTAAACTTGATAAATTTCAAGCATGCCCAGGAACCAACAAACTTGATAACTTTCAAGTATGCCCAGGAACCAACAAAGGGAGATGGGATATTTTTAATTATTAATATCTGTTAACAAAGTGCATTATTATTTTAGCTTATTTTGCAACAGGCTGCTCATGAATGCCAGAATGCCAGCTGGAAATAAGTTATATTGGTTTTCAGCTGAGAATAGAGGAGCTATGCCTCTGAACCAGTTAGAACATAATAGGCACCATATTCTCCAATAAGGAGCACAGACTTATTTTCAAAACTTATTTTCATAAAATCAAAAATACATAGTTGAAAACGTACATATCAACTAACATTTCAGATCTTATTAAGTGAACTATGTACTTAAAACTCAAATTGGGGCAGGGCAATAACTCAGGGGTTGTTGCAGAACTCCTAAGGGCCGCTGCATCTGCTCTGGATTGCCTCCTGCAAATCACTTCGTGGCAGTTTATCTGACCATGTATGCTGTACTAGCTGGTATAAATATTCTCCCATGCTACCACAATCATCATGGGACTAGCTAGATCTTACCAGCATATTAGCCTGGCCACGCAGGACCCCTGGGTGATTAGACCAGAGAGAAATGCTGTTTGCTTCCAAGCCAACAAGCATGGCTCCCTGATATACTCAAAGGCAACTAAAATACAAAACTACAATGAAGTAGAAGAGACTTGTGAAGGCTTGGAGAAATATTTAACTGGCATTAGTATTAGTCTTTGGTACAGAGACATGCCATCTCAGAAACCCCCTTCTCTACCCTATAAAGGCATTTCCAGGCAGATCTTGGCTCAAAACATTAGCATACTAAAGGGCCTAGGTGAGGTGCAGGGAGGGATTACTTAAGGGCATTTGACCCTCCCTGCTTTCCATAACAGTGGGAGGAAGGTCTGAGTGGCAGGGGTATAAAACTAGCCTGTTTCCTTTCTCCGCGCTTCTTTGTGGGCTCTCTCTTTGTGAGCGCTCACCCTTCTTGGAAGTCTTGTCTTCTTCTCCTTTTACAAGGCCTTTACACGTGGTGGCTGCCATCTTGGCCTACACGTGGCTGGGGTTCTAGCCTGGAATCCTAAGCACCGGGCTTTTCCTTTTGCTGATTTGTATGCCTGAACCTGTGATAAGTAAACCCTTTTAAAACTGCATCGGATTCCTGAGTTTTCATCCATTCCTCGCCGGCTTCGGAGGTAGAGGGGAACTTGCTTCCCGGCACTGTCAGGGACCCCGGCGGCGCGCCCTGACAAGGGGTCAGGGATACATACTTTCTAGGGCCTTGCATTAAACCAATCCATCTAGTTGATTAAGTATGGAAGAGAGTAACCCGCGGACTATTTGGAAACCCCTAACTCTCAAAAAAGATGTGATTGAAATCTGTGTCCTGGGAGGAGTATGAAGAAAATAGAAGTAGAACTTGTAGATGGAACACTTTGCACTCCATTGTGGTAAATCAACCTTGTGACTCTTCAGAGACTAGACCATATTTACTATAGGAGTTGGGACTCGAAGGGATAGAAAATTGGGGAGATCTTTATATATAATGCTTTGATAAACTCTAACATTGAAGAGGGAAAAAAATGGCAGCTAAGTATTTTATAAAATGGGAGGAGTATATACGTGAATGATAATTGAAATAGAATACGGCACTTGATCACAGATCACTTAATCACTTGACATCCCATTATTCATTGATTTGCTTGCGCGGGCCCAGTAACATTTCCATTTGTCCCACTCATGTGCCAGTATAGCCCAATGGCATCTGGTTGCTTCACGAATACAAAGAGCCCAAACCGTTCGCTCAGGGTCTTGAGGAAGAAGTCTGACCATCTTGTAGGTAGGCAGCCACATGATCTTTTGAGGTCCTGTGGGATCCAGTCGGTAATGGCTCTAGTCTGTGGTCATCTCCAAATCGCATTACATGTCCAGCCCACCTGATTTTCAATGCCTTGGCAACGAGACAGCTTATCTATCTCGTCCCTGACTCTGGATCATCGATGGAGATTGGAACTCCAGATTCCTTCTTTCACTTGAGTGAGGCATGATATTCCAAGCATAGCTCTTTCTATTCCTCTTTGGGAGACCCGAATAGCATTCTCGTCCTGCTTTCGTAGGGCCTAGGTCACTGAGGCATATGTTAATACAGAGAGAGCGGTGGAGTCAAAGAGATATGACCGGAGCTGGAGGTTCTTTGTCCTTTTAGCTATTTCTTCAATGTTCTTGAAGACAATCCATGCCACTGTCTTCTTCCTGTGCAACTCAGGTTTTAGGTCATTCATCATGTTGACTTCTCGACCTAGGTGCATATAATTGCTGCATTCAGAGATGTTTGTTCCGTTGAGAGTGAAGGGAGCCTCTGGAACTAGTTCATTTCTCATGAACATAGTTTGTTTCAAATTCAGCTGTAGACCTATCTTTCCACATTCTCGGTCAAAGTAAGCCAGCATTTGTGCCGCTAGGCTAATGTTTGTTCTTAGTAGAACAATGTCATCAGTAAAGCAGAGGTGGTATAGTTGCCTGCCGTCTATCTTCACTCCAATTCCTTTCCATTCTTATTGTCGCATGATGTTCTCGAGGGTGACACTGAAGAGTCTTGGTGAGATGTTATCACCCTGCCAAACCTCTCTTTTGACATCAATGATCACTAGTAGAATAGTGAGATTCTGGTGGTGAATCCGTAATACAGCTCACGAAGGATCTTGAGGTATTGGGTTTGAACACCCTGTTTCGCTAGGGCTTCGATGACCACTTCGGTCATTCTGTGACCGATTCGGTCACAGAATCAAAGGCTTTCTTTACATCAACGAACGTGAAACAGAGCAGCATTTTGAACTCCCTACAAACCTTGATGAGCTTGGTTACCGTGTGGATAATGTCGATTGTACTGAATCCTTTTTGGAAGCCAGCTTGCTCACATAGTTGACCTTCATCTAATGTTCTGGCTATTCTGTTCAGGATAAATTGAATTTACAGCTTGTAGATGACAGACAACAGGCAGATGGAGCGATAGTTGCCAATGCCGTGAATGTCTCCCTTCTTGAACAGTAATATTGTCCTGCTGGTTTTCCATTGGGAGGGCTCCTTGCATTCAGACAGGTAGCGTATGAAGAGTCGAGCTAGTGTATTGATGAGTGCTGATGGCTGGTTCTTCAGGTGTTCGGGTCCGACTTTGGGCTGGGTGCTGTTTGCTTCTTTACCGATGAAATCGCATGTCGGATTTCAGAATGGAGAACCTTTGGGAACTACAGATCTATCCTGTGGAATTTGATATATTGGCATGTGGACGTGGCTATCAAAGAGATCTGAGTAGAAGTCATGGATAATCTTCTCCATTGCCTTTCTGGAAGATGTGTTCTATCCATCAGGATGTCAGAGGGCAGTCATCTTGGACTTATAATTGATGAACGATAGAGAGGCATTGCAAATTCTTTTCCTGACTTCTGCTGCATTGGCCATTATTGCTTCTCTTCTCTCTTTGAGGTCTTCCTTTATTGCTTCACTGCACTACTTTGCCAGCTTGGACGTTAGCATTTGGTTGTCTGAGGCTCGTGCCTTGCTCATTGGCAAATGAGCTCAAGAGTTTTTGAAGACAGGCATCCTTTTGTGGCTTTCTCTCTCTCAGAGTTCTTTGCATAACCATGGAGGTGCTGAACCAGTCAGTTGTATTCTTTATCGATGTTGTCAATGATGGTATCTTCCCATGCTGCTGCAATAGTGCCAAAAGAGTTCCCAGTTGGTGGTCATTCTGGGAATTCTCTTCTTAAACTGTTCAGCCTTTTCTCCATGTTCCATGAAGTAGAAGTTTTCATTAAGGAGGCAGCAGTCTGATCCTGTTTGGAATTTTGGGAAGGCAGCGACATGGGTCAGGCAAAACCATCAATAGAAGATGATGTGGTCAATTTCATTGTGGAACTGTCCACCAGGAGATTCCCATGTCCAACATTTTGATTCGGCCTTCTGGAACTGTGAGTTTCCATAATGTTCTTGGTTGATGTGATGAATTCAGATAGTCTCTCACCCTGTTCGTTTCCATTCTAGGTCATGGGTCCTGATGTGGAGTTCTTCAGCCGTTCTTCTTGGTCCTATCTTGGCATTAAAATCACCAACTATGATCTTGTAGCAGGTGTGATCTTCTTTATAGAACTCCTCCAGTTACATGTAGAATTTCTCAATTCTTCTTCCTTGTTTGTGGATGTTGGTGCATAGACAAGAAGATAGAAATTGCTGGCAGTGGCCACACCTCTTCAAGTGTAATCATCCTATCTGGTTTGTTAGGCATTGAAATATATCAATGCTCATGGCCAGGTTCAGTATTGACAATGACACCGACACCACAGATGCTTCTTTCGTCACATGTTCTGAGGAACAATTCTTCTCTAGTGTGAAAAGCGGCATGATGTGATTGACGTCTCCTTGTTGCAGTCACACCAATTATGTCGTTCTTGATCTTTCGTGCTTGCACCATCAGTTCCTCGATATATGCATTGGTCAAATAGACCAAGGCACATGAATGCAAACTTGTTAGTTGCATCCATAGAATTCGATTACCAATGGGTGGTGGGAAAGAAAGATAAATGGTTCATCTATAGTCACCAGAAGTGAGGAGGTATGGAGAAAATATAAGGCTCAGATTTGACTCAGTAACAGAGCATGTGTCATCCCTCTGTAAGGTCCTAGATGTGATTCCCCAGCACAGCAATAAAAAATAGCTAATTAAAAATAAAATGGCATATTACTAAGAGGCTGAGTTACATAACTTTTTTTTTCAAATTTTGATTTTGAAATTGGAGCCATGGTTAGAATGCATAGCTTATTTAGAGTTGATGAAAAATATTCAATGGGGGTGAGATGACCAAGGCACTGAGAAACTAGAGTATTGGTTAAGTCACCCAGAGAACAATGAAGCTCCACAGAAATGAGGAGACATAAATAAAACACTGTTACCAGCCTTGTATTTTAGAAACATTCCAGCTTCAATTAGGAGGATGAGTTGAACAAAATCAAGACTAGACAGAGATAATACAAATAACGAAAGAGAAGAAAGGGATATTAAGGAAACAATTCCATTCACAATTGTGCCACAAAAATCAAATACCTAGGAATCAACTTACCCAAGTGTGTAAAGGACCTGTACAAAAAAAACTACAAGACACTGCTCCAAGAGATAAAAGAGGACACAAGGAAATGGAAACACATTCCCTGCTCATGGATGGGGAGAATCAACATTGTCAAAATGGTAATACTCCCTAGAGCTCTGTACAGATTCAATGCAGTCCCTATAAGGATACCCATGACATTCTTCAAAGAAATTGACCAAATACTCCTGAAATTTGTATGGAACAATAAACCCCCAAGGATAGCTAAAGCAATCCTCTGGAAAAAGAAGATGGGAGGCATCACCTTTCCCAACTTCAAACTGTACTACAAGGCAGTAGTAATTAAAACAGCATGGTATTGGAATAAAAACAGACCTGTGGACCGATGGAATAGAATTGACACCCAACCTGACACCCAACCTCAAACACATGATCATTTAATCTTTGATAAAGGTGCAATGAGTCTAAAATGGAGTAAGGGAAAGCCTCTTCAACAAGTGGTGTTGGAAAAACTGGGCAGCGACATGTAAAAAATGAATTTGGACCTGTGTCTAACACCATGCACAAAAATCAGATCAAAATGGATTAAAGATCTCAATATCAGACTTGAATCCATAAAGTACATTGAAGAAAATATAGGAAAAACCTCCACGACATTGAAGCTAAAGGCATCTTCAAAGGTGAAACATCACTAACAAAGCAACTAGAAGAAAAGATAAATATATGGGACTACATGAAACTAAAAAGCTTCTGCACCTCAAAAGAAACAGTGACTAAGATACAAAAGCAGTCCACAGAATGGGAAAGAATATTCACCCAATACCCATCTGATAAAGGGTTAATATCCAGGATATATCAGACACTGGTAGAACTTTACAAGAAGAAAACAAATAACCCCATCAAAAAATGGGGAGAAGAAATGAACAGAAACTTCAGCAAGGAAGAAATTCGAATGGACAAAACACATATGAAAAAATACTCATCATCACTAATCATCAGAGAGATGCAAATCAAAACAACAATGAGATACCACTTTACACCACAGAGACTGGCACATATTCAAAAGAGCAAGAACAACAAGTGCTGGTGTGGATGTGGGGAAAAGGGGACACTCATCCATTGTTGGTGGGAATGCCAGCTGGTACAGCCTTTCTGGAAAACAATATGGACTTTCCTCCAAAGACTAGAAATTGAACTCCCATTTGACCCAGCCATACCACTCCTGGGAATCTACTCTGGGAAACCAAAAATACGCAGCGGAAACACCATCCCTACTTTTATGTTCATAGCAGCATTATTCACAATAGCCAGAATCTGGAAGCAACCAGAGTGCCCGAAAATCGATGACTGGATAAAGAAGCTTTGGTACATCTACACAATGGAATACTATGCAGCTGTTAGGAAAAATGAAGTTATAAAATTTGCCTATAAATGGATGGACATGGAGAAGATTATGTTGAGTGAAATTAGCCAGAAGGAGAAAGACAGATACAGAATGACTGCATTTATTTGCATAACATGAATATATATGTACATATTATGATACCAATATTCAAGGTCAAGTGAAACATATATTAGGAGGTCTTGTCAAAGGTGGAAGTTATCACAAAGGTGTGGGAGTCAGAGGCTAGGTAAGACAGAAAATGGAACAGTGTGCTAACAATTGTCGAGGGTACTAATGCCAACCTAGAACTGAGCATTAAATGGAGGCAAAAGGATACACATGACAACCCTTTAATGTATGTTCTGCAATCCATAGTCTGGAGGGAAGGAAAAGAGAAAGAGAGAGAAAGGGAAGGAAATAAAGAACCTGCCATGGATGAGGGCTGGGGGAGGGGGGAGGGAACCAGGGACGTTGGTGGTGGGAGATGGGCACTGGTGGCGGGATGGGTGCTGGAACACTATATGACCAAAACCCAAATATGAACTTTATAATTGTATATCTTTGTAATTGTAAAAATAAAAAATTTAAAAAAGAACTGTTGGGGCTCAGCTGTGTTCCCAACATACATTGGTGTTCAGGCAGGGTCCTCTGTCACCTTTGGGGCTGAAGACCATTCCTCTATGACTGATAGACAAAAGAACAAGACCATAGGCTTCTAAGTATTCAGAGCCTCTAGCACTTTATTTAAGTCAGGCCTGCTCTTTAAAACCTTCCAAAAGGTTGGGGGTTGGGAGTTGAAAGAGGTGAATGGACCTTGATCCCAAAACAATGAGAAGGTTAAAAAAGCTCCTCTTCCCAGGGATCTCCCCTTAGATAGAAATCTGCCCTGGGGCTATTGACCCACCCAGGATAGAGGCAGAATCCTGGTATGAGTTTTCTCCTTTCCTTAGCTGGTGAATAATCATCTTAATAATATTTCTGGTCATTTTGTATAAATGCAATAAGTTATACAGACATTAATAAAGGGTGAATTTTCTTGGGAACATCTTGCTATAAATTCCAAAGTTGTCCTTAAAGCCAAGCTTTATCCTAACTCCAACAGGGTCCTGAAATCAGTTGCTTATCATGACAAAGCTTGTTTCGTTACCTTTGCTCTTAGCTTATTATCCTGCTTATGACACTTAGCCAGTCCCATGTTGAGGACAGAACAGCTTACTAAAACTTGCTCTGGATTCACTCTAGTCCCATGATAGGACCCTTCTTTTTGGGTGAAAAGAACTAGAATCAATTAAGGGTTAAAACTTTGGTCTCTTAAAAGTTAGGAAATATGTCTGATGCCCAGGAGTAAATATTTCAAAATTAATTAATTTCTATATCACAAATGCATAGCCTTAACTGTCATCCTGTGTCTATAAAAATGTCTTTGCCCTAGCATAAGAATATGTAAAGGGCATACAGGAAAGAGAAAAACAACAATTCACTTAGAATACAAAACCCAGGGCTGGCAAGTAGGAGACAGAGGGCTATGAACAAAGAGCAATTCAACAGAAAACCTGTGGGATCACTGTGGTTTCAAGAAGATAATGATAGAGAAAATAAAAAATACATTGGTAATTTAGTAGTAGAGAATAGTGAAAAATAAAACTATGGTAACAGAGGACGTTAGAAAGGAGTCAAAACATCAAGATCTGGTGAGCAGGGCTAATCTGGTGTCATTCTCTGAAAAAGAGAAAAGAGAAGGGAAAGCTTCGTTGGAAATAGTCTACATAAACCATTTAAACAATCTAGATATAAATATATCACAGAAATAAAAAAGTGACTATATGTTAAAATTCCAGTTAAAACTTATAATTTGGATGTGGGTAATGCATTTTTCAGTGGCTTAGTACAGCAGTACAATTCGTCTAGAAGAAAAATTAAATTATTAATAAATTTGGTTTCAACAAAATTGCTTTGCCTAAAGATTAAAGGAGTTCCAAACATCGTAAAGATTAAATATTAAAATACATTATTTCAATTTCCTAATAAGTGAGGCAATATCTGCTTTTTTAATTTGCATTTTAAAAATCAGTTTAAAAACATAACATCAGCAAGCTTGATTGGACTAATATTTTTAAGTTCTCACTGAAGAAATTAGCATTATATATCATAACAAACAGCTCAAATATTTTAAAATGTTAAGAAATGAGAGAAAGTGACTCTGTTACATGCTACATTTTCTTTTTTGGCATGTAAAATTATAATATAATAAAAATTAACCATGTTAAACCATGTTAATGAACCATGAAAGAGTTCATAACTATTAAGCAGAAAAAATAGTGTTTCGGAAAGATAGTGCAGTTACTGTGTTATAAGAAAATGAGAAAATTGGGGACCAGAATAACAGTTCGGTGGGTAGAACATTTGACCTTGCATCCTGCTTACCCAGGTTCGATCCCAGGCATCCCATATGGTCCCCTGAGCACCACCAGGACTAATTCCTGAGTGCAGAGCCAGGATCACCAGAGGTGGATCCAAAAACCAAAAAAAAAAAATTGAACAAAATGTGATATGGGAAATAGACATTAGTCATATTATGAGAGCTCTTGTACATTATGTAAGAGATTTATGTTTTCTTTTAATTGAAACTACCATTCATAGGATTATAGCTATATGGAATATATGGATATTGGAATATATAAAAATAATTAGACTATATCTTCTGAAAGAATGTAAAAATTTGGGAGAGGAAGTAGTATATAGTAGTTTCTCTTGCAGTTGAAAAAGCTAAGTTGCAGGCTGAGAGATAACACTCAAATGAAAAATTTGACATCTTGTTGGCCATTAAAAATAAGAAAAGAATTTGAAATAAAAGCAACTAAAATTTTGGGCAGTTCTTTATTAATTAGAAAGTTAGGAGGTGAGGTACTGGTAAGGTTAGACTTTTATTTTCTTACTGCCCCTAAATTATATATGAACAGGATTGAGTCAGAATACCCCAACAAGGAGTAAGACAACTGAACACGAATCAAAGATGCTCACAAGAAACACTCTGAAGTGTGATTCTAAGTGATAATAGAGTATATAAATTACTGGTATACAACCCCAAAGTACTTAACTTATAAAGAATTAGAGTGCTATATGTGGGGAAACACTGGTGCACCCCACACAAAACCTGGGAGCAGGGTCAGGGACCCCCTTCTGACCCAGGGGATCAGTGGCCAGCAGGACGGAGAAAGACGCGAAAATCCAGCAAAATTTCAAAATGCTCTACTTACACAGGTTCTGGAATACAAACCAGCAATAGGAAAACCCCGAATTTAGGGTTCCCAGCTGGTCCCCGGCCACATGTAGGCCAAGATTGCTGCCACCACATGTTATGTTAAGGCCCTGCAGAGAGGAGACAGCGAAGAGGCAAGAAGGGCAGAAAGAAAGCAGGCTACAGTTCTAATATCCCTACAACACAGACTGCCCACTCCAATGGAGAGCAGTCAGGGTCAGATCCCCTCAGGTAATTTCTCGCAGGACCTCACCTAGGCCCTTTGAAATGTTAATATTGCAGAGCCAAGATCTGCCTTGGAAGTGCCCCTGCAGGGTAGAGTGGAGGAGGGGCTTCTGAGATGAACTGTATCTCAGAATACAAAGGCATGCATCTGCACCAAAGCATATTCTAAAGTCAGTTATATATTTCTCCAAGCCTTCACAAGAGTCTCATATTTACTTTATGGTTGTTCTGTATATTAGCCTTAGAGTTATCAGAGAGTCATGCTTGCTTGCTGGAGGCAAACAGCATTTCTCTCTGGTCTAATTACATAGAGATCCAACATGGTCAGGCAAACATACCAGTAGATCTAGCTAGTCCTACGATGACAGCATCAGAGTATTTATACCAGCCAGTATAGAATACATGGTCAGATGAACTGACACATTTAAACTGTTCTCCTCCTATCTACAAAGTGATCTGCAGGAGGCAACTCCAGGCCAGATGCATAGGCTCTGGGCAGCAGTCTACTGCAACACTATAAAACTGTAAAAGTACAACTGTTAGGAAAAATAAAGCTATGAAATTTACCTATAAATGGATGGACATGAAGAGGATTATGTTGAGTGAAGTTAGCCAGAGGGAAAAGGACAGATATAGAATGACTGCATTTATTTGCAGGATATAAAAAAAATAGTATGATACTTATATCCAAGGCCAGGCAGAACATGGATCAGGAGGACTTGTCAGTAGGTGGACTCAACCACAAGTGTGTGGGAGTTAGAGGTTTGGTAAGACAGAGAAGGGCTACCAATAATAATGTGTGCTAATAATTGTTGGAAATGACAATCCAGCATAGAACTGAGCATTGAATGTAGGCAAAGGGATATACATGATAACCTCTAAATGTATGTATTGCAAGCCACAATGTGTAAGAGGAGAGAAGGAAGAGAGAGACAGAAAGAGTGAGAGAGGGAGGAGGGGGAGAGAGAGAGAGAGAGAGGAGAGAGAGAGAGAGAGAGAGAGAGAGCAAAGACGCAAAGTGCCTGCCAAAGAGGCAGGCTGGGAGAAGGGAAGGGAATCAGGGAACATTGGTGGTGGGAAATGGGCACTGGTGGAGGGATGGGCACTGGAATACTGTATGACTAAAACCCAATCACGAGAGCTTTGTAATTGTATATCTCATGTGGTATGAAAAAATTAAAAAAACTGTAAAGGTCCAAAAAGTATTGCACTTGAATAAAGAATCTCAGACCAATGAAAGAGTTGAAACCCACAAGAAGAACTCTAGGTTTGTGGAAATCTGTGAAAAATGACCTGAGAATAGAAAGTGGAGGAAAGAAACCTGCAAAAGTGAACTCAAAGCAGATTGAAACCTGTATCACTTGTATCACTTGTCTTCCTGTTGTTCATCGATTTGCTTGAGCAGGCACCAGTAACATCTCCATATGTCCTGTCGCAAGCAAGTGTAGCCCAAGGGCATCTGCTTACTCCAAGAACACAAAGAGCCTCAAACCATTCATTCAGGTCATGGGAATGAGGTCTATAATTGTTACTGGTTTTTTGACATATCAAATACAACATGGGTAGCTTGCCAGACTCTGTCCTGTAGGTGGCAAACTCTCAGTAGCAGGCTCTCATATCATGCATTTACTGATGAACCTCAACAAGGAGAGATCAGCTTTTCTCTAGGGTGGAACTCTGAGAAACTGTGGAGTCCGGATGTTGAGAATGACTGACCTCATGGTGTGGGGGTTCCTCTGACTTCTTGCAAGGCTTACTGGGATGACAAGCCATGGCTAGACCCCTGCCTAGAATACACTGGTATACACTGTGTATTCTACAGTGGTATACACTGTATACACTGTATACACAGTTCTAGGCAGGGTGAAAGATCCTGGGAAGGGCCTGGTCCTAACTTCCAGTATTGTCTGAGACTGTCCTGCGCACTTCATCATCAAGAGATGGGTTTTCCTCTGGTTCTGAAAATACGTCAGAAGCTGATGCAATGGCGCCCTCCAGAGCTGGTGGCCTCCAGCCCCACTTCCTTTGCTCCACTCTACAGTGGAGTTCAAAGGTCACTGTTGTAGAATTTTCCCTTTCAATAACGCTGAGTCCCACTGCTGTTCAGGGTTCTCTATTGGCAGGAAGTCCATTAAACTGACCCCCTATCCACAGGAGCCCAACCCAGTATTCTGTATCCCCAGAGCCTGGCACAGCACCCCAGTAGGATAGGATTAAAACAGCTTAGGGTTTCTTGGGCCACTGAAGTTAACTTTTGTTTTGTTTGGGGGCCACACCCAGCATTGCTCAGGGCTTGTTCCTGGCTCTGTGCTCAGGGATCCCTCCTGGCAGGGTTTGGGGAGAGCATATGTGGTACAGGTTGACCACATGCAAATGCCTACCCACTGTACCATTGCCCTGGCCCCTGAAGTTAACTCTGAACATGTCCAGTTCCTCACAAAACTAGAGGCAATGCCCAGGCCACAATGCCAAGAGGTGGTTCTGCAGGAGCCAAGCTGTGACCTGCTCTGAAGACTAGCATTGCTGCCCTGTGCTCAACTCCCAGGATAAACCGATTGAGGCTGAGCAACTGATGTACTTGTCTAACTTTCGGTATCTAGGGGAAGCTGGAACCTGGATACCACAGTGGAGAGCGATTCCCACTCAGCGTTCCCACTACAGCAACGGTTGTGATATGGGAGGAGAGACTGTCCCAGAGCTGTTTGCCCCGTCCTGGCCAGCTATAGGGGACTCCACACATCTCCCTCTGATACAGAACAAAACAGACTCAGAGAAGTCAAGCCACTTCCTCGGGGCTACACAGTAAACAGCAGAGGTGGGATTGGAAACTTTGTTTTGTTTTGGAGCTACACTCAGCAGTACTCAGGGCTTACATGGGACGAATTGTGCCCCTAACCAAAAGTCCTGAGATAGAGGTAGTTCACTAGGCAAAAATAGATTAGGTCTTAGAGAATAATGGGGTGAGCAAACGTGTACTCAGGAAGAATAGCACAGTTTAAGGAATCTTAGACTTAGAAGGCAGCATAAGCAAAACTAGAGAAGCAAATTGTCATGACTTTACTCTATACTCAAGGGCACACAGGCTTGGCCACATGAAACATCTCATCAGGGACCCAGTGAATGCTGATGTGCATATAAACTGTCCTTAATGGCCCTGTCAACTCACAGTGGCCGGGGTGGGGAGAGAGTCTGTATTGGCTAAATGACCAGCACGTGAGCTCCTGGTAAAAAGCACTGGACAGTCCTTATGAGGGATTTGCCTCATTCTCTGCAAACAATGGAGGTCAAAGGTGGCAATCTGGCTTTATTGTGGCAGATCCTGGTTCTGTGCTCACGGATCACTCCTTGCAGGGCATGGAGGGATTCCATGGGACACCTGATCAAACTTGGGTCAACTGCACGCCAGACAAGAGCTCTATCCACTGTACTATCAGCTCCTCCCCTTTTTTAAAGTTTTGAGGCCACATCCGGTAGTGCTCAGGGCTTACTCCTGGCTCTGGGCTCAGGAATCACTTAGGGAATGCAGGGGCCCGTATGTGTGTGGGGTCATGTATTACCTTATATGGCTTTGGCTTCTGCTTCCAACCTTTGATTCTCTCCAGAGACTATCGCCGGCTCAGGACAAGTCCAGGAGTCGCCCTTTGCAGACTGGAGTTCCCTCGGAGGTGACTCCTCCACCTCCTGTACCCCCAGCCACTAACTTGGAAGTGCTCTGCAATGGTACAAACTCCCACTAGATGGCGCTAGGGGCAACTACCTCCTGCTGCACACTCAACTCTCGGCACTGGACCCACGGCTGCCCACTGCCGTCCACCCTGAGCTAGGCTGACTCCTCTGCAGATACCCTGGCCATGGAGCAGAATCTAAGCCCCTGCCTTTCTCTGACAGTGATTGTGGAACATGGTTTCCCGATGCAAGGCTGGGTCCATAGGCTTTTCTTTGACCTGGGGACGAAGCTGGTCTATCTGCTTTCTCTCCTCTCTCAAGAGGTTTTTAGTACCCGTTGGTTTTCACAGTGGGCTCCGAGCCAGTTCTGAAGCCACAGGAGAGCCCGGTCACACGTGTGAGAAGATCACACTGCAAATAGGGAGCGGTGTGACTTTCAGGGTGTCTGTGGATGGGTCCTTGGCCATTCCATACTTCCTCAGTCTCTCGCTGACACCCAGACACCCATGATGCTCCTTATCCCAGACCTGGGGAAGGAGCTGGCCCAGCTTTTGCTCTGCGGACCATATGGGATGCAGGGTATCAAACCTGGCTCAGCCGCATGCAAGGCAGACGCCCACCCGCTGGACGATTACTAGGGCACTAGACATGGAAATTTGTATATGAGACCAAAATTCATAAACCGCATTGAGTAAATATAGGTAGAACTTTCAGAATATTATACATTAAAAGTATATTCAATGATCTGATTCCACTGGCAAAGACAAAAAAAAAAAACCACAAAACAACTGCAATGGGACTATATCAACTTAAAAAAGTTGTTTCAACTTTTATTATGCTGAATAACCTTAAAGGAGAGAAACCAGTTAACTTTCTCATATGGGAGAAATGATTTATCCCTACCGGGATATAAAGAAACATAATGGCGAAATAACAAATAACCAAAGACTATGGAAACAAAGAATCTAAGAACTTGTATTCAGTAGGAAACATGCGGGGGTGTGGAGGATAGGATTGGAAGGAAGCATTCTACCTGGAGGAGGCGGAAGTGCTGCAAGGTAATAAACAGTTATGTCTGAAACCCTATCAGCAACAGTACTGTAAACCACAGTGCAAAAACTTATTTAAATTTTTTTTAAGTTTTTCTCATTGACACATATGGGTGGGGGATAGTATTGCTAGAGGGAAGTGGATACTGGTTAAGGGGAACAATGCTGAAGTATTCTTGAAATCCAATCATGAATAACTTTGCAACTTCACAATTAAATACACTTTAGAACATTTTAAATAAATAAAAGCTTTTTTTAAAAAAAAAGTCTTGATATCCACCTCTCACATTCGTTGCCATTTGACTCACCCACCAGTCAGTCCTGCTCTACCTATTCCTAACTAAATCTCCCAGCAGGTGCCCCATAAGCAGCTAGAATTCATGGAATGACAGGTCCCTGCAGTTGGAAAATGCTGGAAACCCTAAGGAGGCAGACGGGCTGAGTACATACCCTGCCAAATCCTTACAGCCGCACCCACACCCCAACACTGCATCTATATCAAGGGCTCAACTCCACAGCTTCATGAATATTCTCTGCAAAGATACCAAACAGTGAGTAGCTTCAGTTACCCTGGTGTGCAGGCTGGAAAAGGGTGTTTCTTGCAGAGAGAACAGCCTCCCACAACTCCCCCTACTTCTGGAAGCCCTAACTGTCATATTCACCTCCCACAGCTGCTAACATAACAACTCATTGGCCTAAAGTCAAAGATTCTGATGTCTCTGGACACCTCCTAATTCTTCAATATGGAAATTCCATGAGAAGCATCCAAATTAGATGGGAAAAGCCAAATAACAAAACAGTAATACAGCAACAAATAACTAGCCCAAATGCTAATAAATTCTTTTACAACCCAGTGATCGATCAGATATAACAATTTTCAAGTAAAAATTTGATATTGTATTCATATTGAATTTATATTGGAGCTTTGTTATCTAATCAATGTTAACTATAGAATCGAATCAACAGTTGTGGTTTTTGTCACATTAAAATAAATTTAAAATTTCACAAGATAACTAGACATCCCGTAGTTCATCGATTTCCTCGAGCGGGCACCAGTAACATTTCCATTTGACCCTATCACATGCCAGTGTAGCCCAATGGCATCTGGTTGCTTCAGGAATACGAAGAGCCTCAAACCATTTGTTCAGGGTCTTGACGAAGAAGTCTGACCATCTTGCAGGGCGGCCACGTGATCTTTTGACATCCTGTGGGACTCAGTAGGTAATGGCTGTAGTCTAGCTGTCATCTCCAAATCGCATTGCATGTCCAGCCCATCTGATTTTCAATGCCTTGGCAAATGAGGCAGCATCCCTGACTCTGAAACAGTGATGGAGGTCAGAACTCCGATTCCATCTCTCACTTGAGTGAGGCGTGATATTTCAAGCATAGTTCTTTCGATTCCTCTTTGGGAGACCCAAATAGCAATCTCATCCTGCTTTTGTAGGGCCAGGTCTCTGAGGGCGTATGTTAATGCAGGGAGAATGGTGGAGTTGAAGAGAGGTGTCTGGAGCTGGAGGTTCTTTGTCTTTTGCATTTTCTTCGATGCTTTGAAAGGCATTCCATGGCGCCTCTCTTCCTCCTGCGCAGCTCAGGTTTTAGGTCATTCATCATATTGACTTCTCGACCTAGGTACACATAACTGCTGCATTCAGAGATGTTTGTTCCATTGAGAGTGAATGGGGCCTCAGGAACTAGTTCATTTCTCATGAACATAGTTTTGTTGAGATTCAGCTGTAGAACATGATTCTTTATTTCTTTCCCTTCTCTTTCTCTTTCCACATTTTCGGTCAAAGTAAGCCAGCATTTGTGCCACTTGGATAATGTCTCGTGTTATTAGACCAACGTCATCAGCAAAGTGGAGATGGTGTAGTTGCCGACCATCTATCTTCATTTCCATGCCTTCCCATTCTAATTGTTGCATGATGTTCTCGAGGGTGGTGCTGAAGAGTTTTGGTGAAATGGTGTCACCCTGCTGAACCCCTCTTTTGACATCAATGATCACCTCCTTGTAGAATAGTGAGAATCTGGTGGTGAATCCGTAATAGAGCTCACGAAGGATCTTAATGTATTGGGTTTGAATACCCTGTTTGGCTAGACTTGGATAACCACTTCTGTCTCCACAGAATCTAAGGCTTTCTTTAAATCAATGAACATGATTCTTTATTTCTTTCCCTTCTCTTTCTCTTTTTCCTTCCCTGCGTTGTTTTGGACTCCCAGAGTAGATTCCCAAGAGTGGTATGGCTGGGTCAAATGGGAGTTCAATTTCTAGTCTTTGGAGGAATGTCCATATTGTTTTCCAGAAAGGCTGTACCAGCTGGCATTTCCAGCAACAATGGATGAGTGTACCTTTTCCCCACATCCACACCAGCACTTGTTGTTGTTGCTCTTTTGGATATGTGCCAGTCTCAGTGGTGTAAAATGATATCTCATAGTTGTTTTGATTTGCATCTCTCTGATGATTAGTGATGATGAGCATTTTTTCATATGTTTTTTGGCCATTCGAATTTCTTCCTTGTTGAAGTTTCTGTTCATTTCTTCTCCCCATTTTTGATGGGTTTGTTTATTTTCTTCTTGTAAAGTTTTACCAGTGCCTGATATATCCTGGATAATAACCCCTTATCAGATGGGTATTGGGTGAATATTCTTTCCCATTCTGTGGACTGCTTTTGTATCTTAGTCACTGTTTCTTTTGAGGTGCAGAAGCTTTTTAGTTTCATGTAGTCCCATATGTTTATCTTTTCTCCTAGTTGCTTTGTTAGTGATGTTTAATCTTTGAAGATGCCTTTAGCTTCAATGTCGTGGAGGGTTTTTCCTATATTTTCTTCAATGTGCTTTATGGATTCAAATCTGATATTGAGATCTTTAATCCATTTTGATCTGATTTTTGTGCATGGTGTTAGACACAGGCCCAAATTTATTTTTTACATGTCGCTGCCCAGTTTTTTGCAACACTTGTTGAAGAGGCTTTCCATACTCCATTTTGGATTCTTTGCACCTTTATCAAAGATTAAATGATCATGTGTTTGAGGTTGGGTGTCAGGATACTCAATTCTATTCCATAGGTCCACAGGTCTGTTTTTATTCCAACACCATGCTGTTTTAATTAGTACCTTGTAGTACAGTTTGAAGTTGGGAAAGGTGATGCCTCCCATCTTCTTTTTCCCGAGGATTGCTTTAGCTATCCTTGGGGATTTATTGTTCCATACAAATTTCAGGAGCGTTTGGTCAATTTCTTTGAAGAATGTCATGGGTATCCTTACAGGGACTGCATTGAATCTGTACAGAGCTCTAGGGAGTATTACCTTTTTGACAATGTTGATTCTCCCCATCCATGAGCAGGGAATATGTTTCCATTTCCTTGTTTCCTCTTTTATCTCTTGGAGCAGTATCTTGTAGTTTTCTTTGTACGGACCTTTGCACACTTGTTTAAGTTGATTCCTAGATATTTGATTTTCTGTGGCACAAGTGTGAATGTAATCATTTCCTTAATATCCCTTTTTTTCTCTTTCGTTATTTGTATGTAGGAAAGCCACCGACCCTTTGGGTGTTGATTTTGTATCATGCCACTCTACTATATGTGTCTGTTGTTTCTAGGAGTTTTTTGGTAGAGAGTTTAGGGTTCTCTAGGTATAATATCATGTCATCTGCGAATAATGATAGCTTGACTTCTTTCTTGCCTATCTGGATGCCTTTGATGTCCTTTTTCTTCTCTGATTGCTATGGCAAGTACTTCCAGTCCTATATTGTATAAAAGAGGTGAGAGTGGGCAACATTGTCTTGTCCCTGATCTCAGGGGGAAGGCTTTCATTTTTCCCCATTGAGAATGATATTCGCTGTGTGCTTTTGGTAGATGGCTGTAACTATCTTGAGGAAAGTTCCTTCAATTCCCATTTTCTGGAGGGTTTTAATAAAGAACCTGCCATGGAGGCGGGCTGGGGAGGGAGGGAACCGGAGACATTGGTGGTGTGAGATGGGCACTGGTGGAGGGATGGGTGCTGGAACACTGTATGACCAAAACCCAAATATGAACATCTTTGTTTTTGTATATGTCACGGTGGTATAATAAAATACTTATAAAAATAAATATATTTTTTAATCTAAAAAATCAATGAATGTGAGACAGAGCGACATCTTGAACTCCCTACAAACCTCAATGAGCTTCAATACCGTTTGGATATGGTCGATTGTGCTGAATCCTTTTCGGAAGTCAGCTTCCTGGCATGTTTATCCTTCATCTAATGTTTTGCCACTCCTGTTCAGGATATCTCGAGTGAACAGCTTGTAGATGAGAGACAACAGGCAGATGGGGCGATAGTTGCCAATTTTGTGGATGTCTCCCTTTTGAAAAGTAGAATTGTACTGCTGGTTTTCCATTGGGAGCGCACCTTGCATTCAGACAGGTAGCACATGAAGAGCTTTGCCAGTGTATTGATGACTACTGAAGGCAGATTCTTTAGGTGTTCAGGTCTGACTTTGTCTGGGCCTGGTGCTGTTCCCTTCTTTACTGACAAAACAGCATGCCAAATTTCAGAAGGGAGAACTTTGGGAACAACATATCTATCCTGTGGAATTTGGTATGTTGGCATGTGAATGTGGCCTGTCAAAGAGATTTGAGTAGAAGTCATGGATAATCTTCTCCATTGCCTTTCTGCAAGATGTTATAGAAACATCAGAATGTTGGAGGGTAGTCATTGGTCTTATAGTAAGCAAAGGACAGGTGGGAGTTGCAAATGCTTTCTCCCAGATTATGCTGCATCTTCCAGTATTTCTGCTCTTTTCTCTTTGAGGTCTTCCTTTATCGCTTCTCTGCACTGCTTTGTGAGCTTGGATGTTAGCATTTCGTTGCCTGAGGCTCACGCCTTGCCACACTGGCGAATGAGCTCGAGAGTTTTTTAAAATTTAAATTAAAAAAAAATAAAGGTTTTGCATGACAACAGAAACTTGGGTTAATATAAAGAAGCCCACTCAATGGAAGAAAATATTTTCAAGCTATACATTAGATAAAGAAACATAAAGAAGTCACAAAACTCATAAACAAAAAACTAGTAACCCCTATTTAAAAATGGGGAGAGATTAACAGACACTTCTTCAAGAAGACATCCAGCAGGCATATGAAAAGTTTTCCATCAAAAGTTATCAGAAAATCACAAATCAAAATACAAATCAAAAACCTGATAGAATTACTATATGACTCAGTTTACTTCTGAGCATCTACCCCTAAGAACACAGAACATTAATTCTAAAAGATATATGCACACCTCACACCTATGTTCATGGCAACAATATGCACAATAGTATTGGAAAAACACAAACGTCCACTGGGGAGCAGATAGAGGACCTGTGGATATATTCACACAATAAACCTATAATGAAAGATGAAATATTGCAATGTCCTCCAACTTGTATGGAATTGCAGTGCAGCAATTAAGAAAAATGTCAGTACAAATTCTGGAGGATCTTGGGTTCTATGGTGGTGATAAAGTTGCAGTAACTGTAGATTAAAAATCTTGAAACTTATAGGTTTCAACTAGGTTGCAACTATGCAACCTAAACTACTGTAAAAAATTAAACCCTTAAAATAATAAAAACTAATTAAAAAATAAGAATTAATAAAACATGACCTATTCTGAGGGGAAGATAAATTCAATATAGACCAACCCTGATTTGGCCTACATGTTGAATTTAAAAAAATCCTAAACACATATTAAAACTATAGTCAATGAATGAAAACAGTCATAAAGAAATATATACATAATCTCAAGAGAAATAAGACATTTTAAAGCCAACTATAAATTTTTTAACTGAAAATATATTATATGAACTTAAAATTCTCTCAACATAAATGGAGATAAATGGAATCAGCAAACCCGAAAATAAATTTAAAATCTGCCACATTTTTGGTTTTAATTGGTATTTTCGCTGCTACTAAGTAGGTTTTCTTTTCCCTACTTTAGAGGTCTTTGAGGGTTTCCTAAATAAAGTCTTTTTATTTCTACCTTCAAATCTGAGTGATGTTAAGTATTCATGTCTGACGGTAGTTTCCACTTAACACTGAGTATTTCATGCTACTTCTTTCTGTGTTTTCAAAGTTTTTTTTTTTTGTTTTTAGAGAAATCTGCTGGTAGTCTTATGAGAGCTCACTTACATGTAAACATTTGCTTTTCTTTTGCTGTTTTTGAGATTGATCTTTGTCCTAAATTTTAATTATATTTTGGCCCCTTTAATTACAATGTATCTTTATGTACATTGTTTTGTATCATTTTGTTTATAACTCTTAAGCTTTCTATATCTAAATATCCAACTCTTTTCTCAGCATGGGTAAGTTCTCAGCTATTATTTCTTCAGAAAAGAATTTAACCTTTCAGCATTGTCTTCTGGAATTCCCATAGTGCAAACACTGTTTATCTTAATGTCATATATTTCTCAATTTATCTTCATTGTTTTTAATTATTTATGCTATTGTCCTTTTTTATAATATATTCCTACTTTCTCTTTAAAATCTCTGATTTAATTTTCGAGATGCTGACTTTTAACCCACACAAGAGAATCTCTGTCTTCTGAGCCCTTCAGCACCCTTACCTACAAAGCGGGAAGGTAACCCAGAGTGAGCAATGGAGTGGCTACAGCAGATTTAATCTTCAGCTTCTTATTCTGAATGTTGAAACCCTCACTATATATGTATTTAGCTGTAATATTCTTAAGCTCTATGATTACTATTTGGACTTTTTTACTTATTTTAACACCGTGATTTAAAAAGTACAAAGCTTTTCGTAATACAGTTGTTAGAAAAACTCATCATTCAGCATCATCCCACCACCAGTGTGCCCCCCACCACCATCAGAGATCCCCATTACCCACCCACCCCCATCCCCATTCGCTTGCCTGCTCCCTTAGTCGGCATCAATTATGTTGATCATTACCACCCATATAAAGAAATGATTTTGACAAAGTCATTGATTTTTATTTTCTGGGTTGTTCTGTGGGAGTCTGGTCAGTTCTGTTCTTGGATTAACTTTTTTGGGTTTCCAGAACACAGTGGTTCTCTTCTGTCAAGCCAGGACTCACCACCACTGTGCCTATGTACAACACCTATCTCACATTTATTTCAACCTCTATTTGAGCTTGTCCCTACGCATACACTGAATAATCTATTCTATACTGCTCATTGGGGCCACTACTCTAAACACAATCGGTGAATATATTCTTAGACAAAATTCACTGGAGATTCTTAAAACTCATTTTGCCATCTGAGCACACTGTACACAAAATTTTCGGTATGTTCCCACACCCCGCTTTGCGCCCACGTGCCATTGGGGTCAGGCTGTGTCCAGCTGTGGAGTCCGGACCTTGAGAATGACTGTGGTTGTGTTGTGTGAGGTTTTCCAGCCTCTGAGAGTCTGGGGGTTCATGCAAGGGCCAGAACCTGCCCCTTCCAGGATGCTCCATCAGCCTAGCACAGGGCCAGCAGGCAGAAGCTCCGCCATGCACTTGAGTGTTTTCTGGCCAACAGCATCAGCAGCAGTTCTGGGCAGGTGGTATAGTCTCATTACAAGGCTCTCATCTCTAGCCTTTACTGATGAAACTTAAAGGGGGAAGATCAGGTTTTCTATTGGATGGAGCTCTGAGGAACTATGGAGTCTGGATGTTGAGAATGACTGACTGCATGATGTGTGGTTTGTTCTGACTTCTTGCTAGGCTTACTGGTATCACTTAGAACCTGTCTAGAACTGTATACAATGTACAAACATGAAAGATCTTGGAAAGGACCTTATCCTAAAATCAGCATTCTCTAAGAATATTGTGCAGCCGCAAAGCGGCCATGAGCCAAGGGAACTGTGGGTCTGGTGTGGGTGGGTCTCTCTCTTCCGGGACAACTGGCATGGAGGCAGAGGAAAGGGCAGGGTCCAAAACTCCACTCCTAGTCCGGCCAGCGTGGTCTCTCCCCGCCCATGAGAGCAAACCCTTGGAGCAATGTTGGACTAAGCCAGGGGCTGGCCGAGCCCCTTACTGGGAAGTCAGCTCCACGGGTTGCTTCCACATGGGGCTGGCCGAGCAGCACAGCTGTGGGTGTGAAGTCCCACACCATGAAAGTAATCAATCACCAAAGAGTTCAAAGTCACATGCGCCTGGTCTCAGCTGTTTCTTTAAGTCTTAGCAAGACTGAATGATAACCAGGGCTTTGAGGTCATAAATACCTGGATATACCTATGCATAAAGATTTTATAGGGCCCCATGGACAAACAGGCATAAGTAGCTACAAGTGCCCAGGGGAAACTAGTTTTAATAGAGCCTGGCAGTAACTTGGTGACTGAGATAGAATGTGCTGACTACACCTGGGGGTCAAGTTCAAATGAACCAAAGTTTCAAGGTGAGCAGTACCTAACAGATCTGATCAGTGGTTGGAGAGCCCATTAAGTGGCTCATCCTGCACTGGTGAGTTTAAGTGGAGGCTGAGATAGGGGGAGATTCCTCACTGGTAGAACACATGCACTGTATATGTGAAACTTCTCTGTGGCACTACAGATAGGAAAAAAAAAGTGTCTGGTGGAAATGATGGGTCTTTCATTTCAAAGGTGACAGAGTGTGTGTCAAGGAACTGAATTTTGCTGACGGTGGTCCAATAAGGGAGCAGGGCAGTCAGTGGGACTCTCTTGCTACCAGGCTATGCTTCGGGAGTTCCACAGTGAGCTTTTGTCTGCAGAAGTATACAAGAGTTTGCTGGCAGTAAGTGAACTGGGAGAGACCAAGTCTCTTTGATCAATCCTAGGTAGCTCAGATATTTGCCTGTGTTGGGGAGAGCGCTCTTGAATGATTTCCCAAAGGTTTTGTTAGCATGGAATAAAGTGTCCATCAGCCTGTGATCAGCAAGATTTGGAAATGTCAATAAGAGGCACCTGATAGCAGTTCAAAGCTCTCTTTACACCTGATAGCAATTCAAAGTTATCAGTATGGCACTGGATAGCAATTTTTTGCCTCCTGTTCCAACATTTTAAGTGTAGAATTATATAATTGGGGCATGGGGTGTTCAGCACAACCCCATCCTGATACCCATGCCATATCTGTACCTTAGACATCTCTTCCTGATTGCAGCTTGCTGCCTGGAAGTTGAGTTTCTTGAAGAAGAGTCTCTGATTCCAATCGTTTGGGGTGCCATTCATTTGTCCCTTGCTGCGGCAGCTTTGCTCTACAGGGTTTCAGGTGAGCTTCTGTTTATTAATCAGTTTTTGTATAGATTTTCTGTGGTCACTGGAGGAGGTAAGTGCCTCTTATTTGTAATATTTGTAACCTATTATAACCTATTTGTAATAAATGCCCCCATTTGGCCATCTTTCCCCAATCAAAAGTTATTTTCATACTTTATCCATGTGCAAAATCTTCACCTTATTATCATGGAAAAGTCAACACTTAAATCTGCATAGTAAGAATTTGTGATTCATACAAATAATAAGCCAATATACATGCTAATTATTGTGATTTAATTATGGTATCTTCCTCTTTTCCAAATATTTGTGACTTATCCTTTGTGAAATCCCAAGGAACATTATTAATGCACATCAAAGGACAATTTGCTTATACATTTTAATGATACATACAAGGCAACTTTAGGCATGAAATTTCACAGCATCATAATTTTTGTCCTTAACTTCTCATATGCTTTTTTACAGATGAGTAGTAAGTAGGCATGAATATTGTTTTAAAAGATTAGAAATTACAAAGTTAGAAAGTTTAGAAATTACAGTATTATAATTATTTTATACAATGTAATGTAATTGCATGGCAGTTCTTTAACATCACCATTTGATTATAAAATATGTACTCCTATAATAATTATGTACAGAATAAATTTAAGGGCTAAAGAACAATAGCTTCATGACATTTACAAGAGGTAATTTACATTGAGAGAAAGTGAGAGGAAGTGAGAAAATTTTAACATAAACATAATTAGAATCCACTGAACCCCTTTTTTCTATTAATCATGTAACGACACAATTAATATCTAAATGTTAAAATTCCAGGTAAGGCTTATAATTTAATCATACATTTCTGTGGTCACTCTGGTAAAAGTTTTTCAATAAAGATTGAAAAAATTAGTGCCTTCATCTCTCATTTGTAGGATAAGTGTTTTAGGATATATATATATATATATATATATATATCCTAAAACACTTATATATATATATGTATATAATTCTTAAGACACCACTTTCAGGTTTATCAGGATGACTATAGCTATTGTACCTTCAATAATTAATAATTAATGTAAATTATCATTTAATATAACTTATTGTGAAACAAAAAATAACACCATAATATTTGTTAAATATTACTTAAAATTTTACTATTTGTAGTGCTAAAATTAAGTAAGGATCTCAGAGATTTGAGGACCTCTAAAATAATAGAAATGAAATAATATTCAGTAGCACTTCCAATAATAAAAATATGCCAGAATGAAGAAAAATCTTAGATAATTAAAACATGGTAGACAACATAATAAGTATTTGAAATTGTATTAAAATTTATGGTCATTAGTGTCATTCATACAATAATAGAGAAGAAATAGGTACAACTTCATTATACTACACAACATTAATTGTGGGCCTGCAATGCAAGATACTGTGCTAAGCCCTTTATTATGTATTAACTTTATCAGCCCTTTTAACAAACCTATGAAGTGGGTATTATTTTTGCAGCCATATGAGAGAGGAGGAACGTGAGCCTTCTTACATATAAGAGCAGTTTTTCCAGTCCTCTAAATCTGACCCCCAAAGGTTCCTCAATGCTTTCTTTTCTCCTTTCCAGGTAGAAAAGAGTAATGTTGATAACAGAGATAGGATGTCCTACTAATTCTTCTGTGGTCATCTGTGGTTAGGAGAGCCTGCAGGTGGTGCTCAGTGTATCTGGGGATCGTTTCCAGAAACTCTTGGTCAACCAAAGAGCACGAGCCCAAGAATGGGTGTTGCCCAGGCCTCATAGCAAAGAGTAGATTCAGGCCAGCCTAGCAGTTCTTGGAGGGTCTCTAGGGGCTACACCCAATGAGGCTTGGGAGATCATTTAGTATTGGGGCTAGAACTTGTATCATTCACATGCCAAGCTATTTCCCACACTCACATGCCAAGCTATTCCCAACCTTGGTGACCATTATTAAGAACCAAACACAAATTAGGGTTGCTAAATTTGAGGAATAGGATAAGTGACTTCATAAGACTCCATCAAAATTCAATATAATTAAGATCCTAAATCATGAATTCTCTTTATTTTAGAAGTCAGTAAACAAAGAAAGTTTGACAATCAAATGTAAGGGGGAATAGTCACATTATATAATGCATGTGTGTGTGTGTGTGTATATATATATATACATGCATATATATGTATGTATACATACATGTGTGTATATATTATATAATATATAAATATATATTATATATAAATAAATATTATATATAAATAAATATATAATATATAAATTATCTCCAGAACCTAACTGGCTAGGTTTTATTCTGACTCTCACATCTCTCTACCTCATCAAATGGAAGAAACCATTTACTAAATGACACGTGATTATTTTATGCATTTCTAAGAGAGGGAAAGCTGCCAAATAAATTATAACACCATGTTAATAGTGGAAATCAACCTGATTATTTATTTATTTATTTATTTATTTTGCTTTTTTGGGTCACACCCGGCAATGCTCAGGGGCTTCTCCTGGCTCTGCACTCAGGAATCACTCCCGGCGGTGCTCGGGGGACCATATGGGATGCCGGGAATCAAACCTGGGTGGGCATGGGCTGGCCGCTTGCAAAGCAAACCACGCTACCCACTAGGCTATCGCTCCGGTCCCCAACCTGATTAATTAATTAATTAATTAATTTGGCCTGGGAGAAAAGATGGCCTGGGAGAAATGATCAGGTTCTCCCAGGCCATCTCTTTCAGGGGCTTGATGATCAGCTTAGTCTCTTTGGACCCCAAGTGCAAATTGAAGGTGTAAGTTAAATTTCTATAGGTCCTTATCAATCCATAATCACATTTTTTTAGTAAGGCACTGTGGCAGTCTTTTTTCAATTCCGACCCAGGTATGCTGATCCAGAGACTCACAGGCATGGGCAGAGCTGCTAACGGCTTTCCCTGTACCCAGCCACTAATGAGGCATCCGAGAAGGATGGCAGGTTCTAGTCCTGGTCCGCCACCCCAGCAGAGCCTCGCAAGAAGCCAGATGACCCCACTCCATAAGGGTCGCCATTTTCCACATCTGGACTCCTCTCTCGTCAGAACTCCACCCAGCAGAAGAGCTGATCACAGCCCGGCTCGCACAGCCGCTTGCGGCCGCATGGTTCATCAATAAATGCTTGAGATCAGAGGTGACTATAAGAGTATGCCACCCCCACGGCAGAGCCTGGCAAGCTACCTGTGTTGTATTTGATATGCCAAATACCAGTAACAATTATAGACCTCATTCCCATGACCTGATGGAATGGTTTGAGGCTCTTTATGTTCCTGGAGCAAGCAGATGCTCTTGGGTTCTACTAGCATGAGACAGGACATATGGAGATGTTACTGGTGCCCACTCGAGCAAATCGATGATGAACGGGAAGACAGTGAGACAGTGATACAGTGAATATATAAATATATATTATATAAATATCTCACTTGTTTTCCCATTGTTCATTGTATTGCTCGAGCTGGTGTCAGTAATTATGTGAGGGTATTTGACCCTGCTGGCTTCTCATAAAAGTGGGAGGTCTGAGTTGCAGGGGGATAAAACTAGCCTACTTCCTCTCTTGCACTCTCTTTTTGAGCTCTTTTTTTTGGGGCTCATACTCGTCCTGGATCGCTCTTCCCCTTTCTGCTGGAGCCTTGTCTTTGTCTCCTCTCTACAGAGCATTAACACGTGGTGGCCACCATCTTGGCCTACACGTGGCTGGGGTCCTAGCCAGGAATCCTAAGCACAGGGTTTTTCCTATTGCTGATTTGTATGCCTGAACTTGTGATAAGTAAAGCATTTTAAAACCTCTCTGGATTCCTGTGTCTTCTCTGTCTGCTGGCCACCGATCCCCTGGGGCAGAAGGGGATCCCTGACGCTGCTCCCGGATTTTGTGCAGGGCACCACAGCATTTCCCGCAGAAGATCACTGACAGGTTTGGCCTAACTCTCTCCCCACACAAAAATAAAAAAACAAAGGGGACCTGTCTACAACTATCTGCTTGAGAACTCTAACTCAAAATAAAAGTGCCCTCCTGGGTATCACTGATCTCCTGGGTATCATTGATCACCTCAGCCTCTCTGAATCTTCTAGTAATAAGAGCTCAATCAGCTTAAAGAGATGATGATTTGATCTTACAATCAGCTCTAAGATTCTTATGATGAGGTATAATCTGCTTTCCTGGTATTTTCAACCTCCACATTCAATCAAATCGCTCCTTCATGATCAACTTAGATTATATTCAAATGTCCATTTAATCTCAAATTGTCTAACCAATCCCCAGTTTCACCTCACACTTTTCATTTGATATATATATATATTATACCACCTCTGTTCATCTGTCAGTGATCACCTTAAGATATGTTCCATCTCCAGAACTGCTCATAACACCATTGATGTGATCTAATGAGAGTTTAGTACAGTAGAGGGAATGCCCCTCACAGTCTGAATATCATGCTTTTATTGATGGAACCTAAAGTTATTTTGGAGTTTGGGGTAGGCAAATCAACATAGGTCAAGCACTGAACTCACAAAATATGTACCATTATCTATTGTGGACATGTTTGATGATAATTATCATTAATGTCTCACCACTTCTATAGTAGAATATTTTCCCCAAAAATTCATTCTCTCATTCTTTTCCCTGTAAAGTATTAGTCTTTTCTCTGTATTATACTGAAAGTTAGCATATATGGCGCCCTTTCAATGGGCAGGAAATCTCCCAGAGCCCCAAAAGAATAGGAAATAGCTCATCCTACCCATTTTTCCGGGAGGAAAATAAGGTAAGGCTCCAAGAGGTTAAATGAATTTCCAAAAGTCAAATTAATTAATATTGTTCTTAAATATCATACCACACTATCCTCAAACACAATCTGTTTTTGCATCTCAACTCTATATATTTTCTTTTTCATTTAATTAGAGTGTATACCCCTACATCTGGAGATTGTTCATGATCTTCTCTGATCCTCAAGGAATTATCTGAAAATAACAGAAAACTAGCTTGAAAATGACTGGAATCATCACTATAAAAATGAATACTTTAAACTATTCACTATAAGTTAATCCTTGCAAAATTAAATATAATAAGGTACAGTGTGTAGAGATGCTTATATAATTAATGTCTATTTATCATATCATAAATACTATTATTCTGTTACTTAAAACAAATTGTCTCCCTAATTAAATCTTCTGGATTTCTCCTTTTCTTCTTTATGCTTAGGTTTGCTAAGCCTATTTGGCTCTTGTCAGCCTACTCTTAGACATTTACATCTTAGTATCTTGGATAAGAAAACTATCCCTACAAAACAAGCAATATCTATATATGCAATTATAAATACATATTAACCAACAATAATTTCCAAGAAACTTTTCTTTCATCAAAATACTCTGCAAGACTGACCACACACTAATTATTCCTCTTTACTAGGGACTTGCATATGTTCAGTTTGTAAGACTGTGGCTGCTGTCGGAAGAACTCCTACAGAGTCAGAACTCTATAGGAGTTTTTCAGAATCTATGTGTTCTGACAAAGTGGGAAGTTTTGATTATTTATTGTTTGTTTTCTAAATATAACCTTTATTCATTTATTGGAGGAAGAGATGTTGGTTCACAAATGGCTGTTCTCAGGGCTTACTCCTGACTGTGATGAGGAAACACTCATGGTAGTGCTCAGTGCCAAGAGTGGTGCCAAAAATTACACCTATGTCAGCTACATGCAAGGGAAGTATCTTACCCACTGAATATCTCTCTGTATGCAACTACATCACCCCAACCCCAGAGAGAGAGAGCACAAAGGAGCCCACCCTCTTGGAACACCCAAGTTCTGCCACTGGGACCTGGAACTTTCTCCATGCCCACCTGTGGGGTCGACTCCACAGCCTCCATCCCAGCTATGTCCTGAATTTCCCTGCTGGCCAGACAGAACCCCAACCCTGGGGCATGGCAGTGCAAAAGAAGCCCACTGGCCTGGAGTGCCCAAGTTCAGCCAATGGGATCTGGCACTTTCTCCATGCCCACCTGCTGCCCAACTCAACAGCTCCCATCACACGTGCATTCTGAATTTCCCCCACCAGCCACACAACTCCAACCATGGGGGAATGCACAAAGGAATTGGAAATATTTTAGATTTCACATTCCAAAATTCAAAACCACACAGACACACTAGCATCTGGGTGAAGTACTAGTGTATATCCTACAGAGAAGTACCAGGGTATATTAGCCACAATATTCCCCAACTCCCACAAAACTCTGTGAATAACCATCGACAACCCTCACTGTACTACTAAGCCACACAAGAAACACAGGTTGCAACCTGTGACGGTCATAATGGTAAAGCAACACAGAATTCCATCAAGCTCAGTGAGCAAAGACACTTGTCAAGATGAGCCAAGGAATACTGATGAGCTGTATAACCTATCTGATAAGGAAACTTGAAGGGAGCTGTTAAGGATGCATCACTTGATCACTTGACTTAACATCCTGTTATTCATTGATTTGCTTCAGTGGGTGCCAGTAACATTTCCATTTCACCCTATCACGTGCCAGTGTAGCCCAATGGCATCTGGTTGCTTCATGAATACGAAGAGCCTCACCGTTCATTCAGGGTCTTGATGAAGAAGTCTGAGCATCTTGTAGGTGAGTGGCCACGTGGTCTTTTGACATCCCGTGGGATCCAGTAGGTAACGGCTCTAGTCCAGCGGCCATCTCCAAATCGCATTGCATGTCCAGCCCATCTGATTTTTGATGCCTTGGCAAACAAGACAGCGTCCCTGACTCTGGAACAGCGACAGAGGTTGGAGCTCCGGATTCCTTCTTTCACTTGAGTGAGGCATGATATTCCAAGCATAGCTCTTTCAATTCCTCTTTAAGAGATCCGAATAGGGTTCTCATTCGGCTTTCGTAGGGCCCAGGTCTCTGAGGCATATGTTAATGTAGGGAGAATGGTGGAGTCAAAGAGATGTGCCCCGAGCCAGAGGTTCTTTGTCCTTTTAGCTCTTTCTTCGATGCTTTCAAGGCATTCCATACTGCTCTCTTCCTCCTGGGCAGCTCAGGTTTTAGGTCGTTCATCATGTTGACTTCTCGAGCTAGGCACACATAACTGCTGCATTCAGAGATGTTTGTTCCATTGAGAGTGAATGGGGCCTTTGGAACTAGTTCATTTTCATGAACTATGTTCATGAAAAATAGTTCATTTTTCATGAGCATAGTTTTGTTGAGATTTACCTGTAGACCTATCTCGTTAAGGACGCATAAGAAGTTCAAAAAGCAGTGGAACACAGAACAAATAAAATGCAAGAGGATATGAGAGCAGAAATGAGGCAAATGGAAATGAAAATGTAAGCAGAAATAACAGATATTAAAAATGTGGTATGTGAAATGAAAAACTCACTGACGGCCTTGGCATCAGAGTAACAACCACTGATAACAGAATTAGTGAGCTCCAAGATGAGGTGCAGAGACTCTCTAGACAACAGCAGAAGAAGGGAAAAAAGACTCAAAATAAATGAAAAGACAACAAGAGATAACAAGATGAGGTCAAAAGGAATAACATAAGGATTAATTGAGTCCCCAGAGGGACAGGAGGAAAACCCTGATGAAGCAACTATCAAAGTTACCATTGCTGAGAAGTTCCCAAAACTAAATAGCACCTGCTCCCAGATTCAGGAGGCCCAAAGGGTACTAGTTAAAAGAAATCTAAATAAGAATAATCCAAGACATATCCTAATCAAAATGACAAGAACCATAGATAGAGATAGAATACTGAAAGCAGCAAGATCAAAGAAGGAAATCACATACAACAGAACATTCCTAAGATTCACAGCAGATTTCTCAGACAAAACATCCGAGTTCAAAGACAATGGTGGGATATCATGAAAAGACACAACGAAATGAAGGCCTCACCAAGAATTTTTCTCCCAGGTAGATTTCCATTCAGATTTGAAGGAAAGATGTACAACTTCATGGATAAGCAACAGCTCAGGAACTTCATAGACTCAAAACCAACTTTGAAAGAAGGATTGAAGGAGCTGCTGTAAGATAAGAAAAAACCCAAAATCACAACAACCTTATTAAGAAAGATGTCACAAAATCCCATGACAATACACTCTCTCAATGTCAAGGGCCTAAATGTACCAATTAGGAGACACAGAGTGGCAAAATGTATTAAAAAAACTGAATCCAACATTCTGCTGCCTACAACAAATGCATCTGAATAATCAGAGTAAACACAAACTCAAAGCCAAAGGCTGGAAAACAATTCTCCATGTAAACAACTCCTCCAAAAGGCCAGTGTGGCCATACTGACAACATAGACTTCAGGCTGAAAAAAGGATAAAAGGGACAGTGATGGCCATTTCTCAATAATTTATGGATATGTATATCAGGAAGAAATTGCACTCAGAAATATTACTCACCAAATGAGGAGAGCCAGCAAAATACTTAAATCAACTTCCAATAAACCTCAAAGAAGACAATGACAGTAACACAATTGTAGTTGGAGATTTGAACAGTGCTCTATCAATGGTTGATAGATCAACAAGACAAAAAATCACCAAGGAAATACTGGCTCTGAGGAAGAAATGGAAGAAATAGGGCTGGTAGATATATACAGGGTTTTCCATCCCTAAAAGGGCTAAATACACATTCTTCTCCAGTGCACATGGAACATTCTCCAAGATAGATCACATGCTGTGCCATAAAACATACCTCAAAAAAATAAAAAAAGATATAAATTGCATCAACTATTTTTTAGACCATAATGCACTGAAAATAGAAGATAACCATGCACAAAAACAGAGCCAAGCCAAACACTGGAAACTGAACAGCTCACTAATGAATGACCAGTGGGTCATAAAGAAATCAAAGAGGAAATCCAAAGATTTGTAAAAACAAATGAAAATGAAGACACCAACTATCATAACTTGTGAGACACAGCAAAGGCAGTGTTAAGAGGAAAGTTCCTAGCTCTGCAAGCATTCATGAGGAAAGATAAAGGGCCATATAAATAACCTGACTTCATAGCTCAAAATCTTAGAAAAGGACCAATAAAAGGAGCCCATCCCAGACAGAAAGAAGGAAATAATAAAACTTAGAGCAGAAATCAAAGAGCTGGAAGCCGAGAAAACAACATAAAAGATTAATGAAACCAAGAGCTGGTACTTTGAAAAAAATAAACAAGATCAACAAACTACTTGCAAGACTCATAAGGTAAGGGAAAGAGAGAACCCAAATAAATAGACTCTGAAATGAAAAAAGGGGGCATCAAAACAGAAACCACAGAAATTCATAAGATCATCAGAGATTATTTTGAGAGTCTGTATGCCCATGAAACAAGAGAACCTGGAAGAAATGGACAAATTCCTGAAGTCCTATAGCCTCCCATGGCTGCAACAAGAATATTTGGAATACCTGAACAAAGCTATCACCATCAAGGAGATGGAATCAGTAATCAAAAGTCTGCCCAAATACAGAAGCCAAGGTCCAGACGGATTCACCAGTGAATTCCAAACCCTTAAGGAGAATCTACTGTCAGTTTTTTCCCTAGATCTTCCAGGAAATAAAAGAAACAGAAATACTCCAAAATAGTTTCTACAAGGCACATATCATCCTAACACCCAAACCAGACAGAGACATCACACACACAAAAAGGAAAACTATAGACTAATATTCTTGATGAACACAGATACTAAGATCTTCAACCCAAAAACTAGCAAACAGAATCCAAAGACTTATCAAAACGATTATACATCATGATCAAGTAGGATTTATCTCAGGAATGCAAGGATAGTTCAACATTCGCAAGTCAATCAATATAATATGCCACATCAATAAGAGAAAAAATAAAAAACATTTAACACAAGTGACATACATATTAATAGATGCAGAGAAAGCATTTGACAAGATCAAAC